>QGOG01000253.1:0-20251 GCA_003313185.1 Collybia sp. MG36
CCCTGGCTAGAACTATGGGAGGGTGAAAACCGGCTCCACTAAAGTGCAGGGCACGCACCAGCCACGAGTTCAATCTCACGCAACTTGCACTGATTTGTCTCGGTCCCCACGCTTTGTGTGCGCTCGGCCAGGCGTTTGCGCTCAGCAGCTTGTGCGGTGCGACGGTCGGAGATAGTGGCGATGGCACGGTTCTTGTAACTAGAGACAGCCTTGAAAAAATTGCGAGCCGAGTTCTCGTAAGCCTGGACGCGCAGGTCAATGTGTGGGTTCGGCTCGGCGAGGATATTGGTGAGGTCGATTTGGGGGAGCCGCAGGTGGCTCATGGTGGTTGAGTTCCAAGTCAAAACGCGTGGTCATGTGATCAATTTCGTTTACCAAACAACGCGTCCATAGTTGAACAGTGCTGCAAGTGCTACTGTTACACCAAACGCGTTGTTTCACTGTTTAACCTTGGGGGACAAAGGCTACATTATAATGGCCACTAAATCGTATTGGAAACCGAGCCCGCGAGTGTAGGGCCAGTGGGATATCTCATGTAATTGTCTTGAATTCTGAAGTGTTTTGAACACTGTTTAGGAGAGTTGCCAAGATGTTGAAGCCCGCGGATCCTATTATGCCTCTGCACAAATGTATTTCACTCGTGGTAATATGTACGAGTGTCCAGCGTCCATGCACTAATTAAGCACCCTATTTGCACTGGCTCACGACATCCGCGCCGTCCGCGATCGCATTCGTCACGTCACCCGACGCCGTTGTTACCGCACTCGTCACTGCGGGGTCTGTCGACGTAATACCCGCCAGCGCGGTCTGAGCCCCCTGCAGGCCGCTCTCAACTTGGTCGCGTGCAGCAGCGGGCGCCTGCTGGCCTGTCAGAATGGCTTTTGCAATCGTGGCGATCCCGGTCGTCGCGTCTGTGAGCCCTGACTGTGCGGCCTGGGATGCACTCACGACAGCGGGGTCCCTGTCGATACACTTGGATTAGCCACTGCGAAGTAGGAATAGGATTATTGCGAGCGTACGCGGAGCCGGCGCTGCCGACGGCAGCGACGTTCTTCTTGGCTTTCGCGACGGCGGCGACGATTTTGAGGCGCGAGACGTTGCAGGCGATGTTACCGATCTGGCGCGCGGATTTGGTGGCTGCAGTGCGTGCAACGCATGTTAGTATTGTGAAACTGAGATAAGACGGGACAGGGGGCACATTTGAGGGAAGCGGATTTTTTGCTGGTTAGGGCCGCGGCTGTGGGTTCAACGGCTGCAGTCCCCACTGCGCTGTGGGTGGGTTAGACCGGGACTTTGGGACTGTCAATTTTGGGGGCAAACCTGGCTGTAGCGGAAGCCTGGGAAATGAGGCACGGATCAGCTGGATATCAAATGTAGGTTTGATTTGACGAACCTCGACAGTGGCCACAGATGTTTCAGCGCTTGCTGCATCCTAAAGCCAAGTGAGCGCAGCACATCGAGCGGAGAAGACAACAAACCACTGATGCAGAAGCGGTATCCGCGCCACCACCGCCACCACACTGGTCGATCACCTGCTGTCCTGCGTCCATAGTGCTTGTGAGCTTCCCTTGCGCGCTGGTCACAGCCGAATTAACGGTTGCATCCGTCCTATAATCCATCAGCTAAACACCACGTGTGCGCACGAGTAAAAGAAATGTACGAATTAATGGAGTCAAGTGCCGTCTGTGCCTGGGTCAGGCCCGTGGCGACTTGATCGCGCGCGTCCGCGGGCGCGGCTTGCCCCGTGAGCAGCGCCTTGGCAATAGTACCGATGCCAGACTGCGCACCACCTAGCCCGGACTGAGCGTCCGAGACCGCGCTGGCAACTGCGGGGTCGGTGGTGTCGATCTGTTTGACGGCCTTGGTCGTGGCAGCGAGGTTCTTGACGGTCGCGAGCCGCGCGATGTTGCATTTCAAGCCCCCGAGCTGGCGGGGTGCGGGTGCTGTGGCGCGTGAGCTTGGCTTGGACATGGGTATTAGATGAGTGTGAACGAACCTGCATAAGTGATCTGCACGCTCGCAGCGAGAGCGACGAGGGCAAACAAAGACGTGGGGAAAAACATTTGGAGAAGGAATAGAATATAGGAGTTGTATTGAATTAGAAGGGGCTAAAAGACACCAGGTCTAGATTGCAAAGGAAGGAAGGATTGAAAAAAGGTGAGAGGCGAAGATGGAGCAAATCCCTGTTGCACGCCCCGCTTAAGTAGTAATTACCTCGACCCAGTACTCCACATAATCACACCCATGTCGAAGCGGTTGCAGTATATCGCCACACAAGTAGCATCCTGGGATCCGAACTGCCTAGCATACAACAATCTATGTGTCCAACAAGCAAGCTGACTGCTGGTAGGCAAGGAAATGAAAATCATTCCAACCCATTCCCATCCTTGACGTGGGACCCTGCAATTAGTCGTATAACGCACTAGCCTATTCGCGAGCCTGGGGTAGTATTGAGTACAGCACGGTCGATACGGTCGTCAAGTGCTAGTTTAACATCAATGTTGGGGCCCCAACTCCAAGCGACACATGGCGTCTGTCGAGCCTGCTGTGGCATTTCCTGAGAGTCCTAGACTAAAGGTATCAATCAATGTATATGCCAAATCGCGTTCGCGTGGTTGGGTGCACGCGGCGTGCCAGTGGAAATAGATCAGGCAGTGTTTATGATAATCATGTTTGATGCGAGGGGCTTCGACTTCGACTTCGAAGAAGCAAGCAGTGACAGGATAAATGGATGGCCGAGCGGGCCGGCTGTATGGATCGTCAGGTAAACTTTGCTCCAATGGCTCATGGTGGCCATGTCGGGCTCATATTCCCATCGAGAGTCAACCATTTAATGCTGTGTTCTGCCTAGATGGCTACATCACTTGTAGTGATTTATCCGATGTCTCGGGGAATTGCTATGCGAGGACTCGGATACCTCAGATGGCTACCATGTCGGCTTGAATGTTCGTTTCTCACACACGTAGCCTTTCCCAAGCGTATTTGCCATTGCAGCTAGCAATGGTACTAAACATATTACAATTCAAGCCTACCATACCGTCACCGTCACCCCCCAGCCGCCTGCACACATCAAGAGACACATATTTCGTACAGGGCAGACCTAGGCAGAAGGTACAGCCGTCGCGGTATTATCCACTGTTGCAGTCTAGCGCCAAATGGGTGTAAGAATCATGAAATATACAATGGAAGCAGGCATACCACGGTCACCGGCGCCAACGCCGAAGGAGACGCAGAAGTGGCACCAGAGCCACCACAGTCGTCGAGGACCTGTTGGCCGGCGGTAATCGTATCCGTAAGTATCTTCTGTGCCGAGGCTACGGCCGCGGTGACTGTCGCGTCGCTCCTTTACCACAATCAGCACCACATTAGATCCACATGAATGTAAAAACACCCACGATTTGATCGATCCGAGCGCAGCCTGCGCCTGCCCGAGCCCATTCCCGACCTGCGTGCGCGCGTCCGAAGGGGGGGCGGCCCCAGTCTGCAGCGCCTGTATGATCGCGTCCACGCCCGCCTGCGCCGACGAGAGCCCGACTTGCGCATCCTTGACGGCGGAGGCGACGGCGGGGTCGCTGGTGCTGATGTTGTTGACCGCGGCGGTGGTGTCCGCAAGGTCGGTCACAGTGTTGAGCCGCGCGGTGTTGCATTGCGGGTTGGTACTGCGGGCTGATTAGACGCTGCTACTAGTCTAGGAGTGAGGAGATATACCTGGAGCTTGATGCGATGGAGGCCTGTACAAGGGTCTGCGCGTCAGTTGGGTGAGCATATACTTACCGTATGCAGACGAACCTCAGCGGAAGGTACAGCAGTTGTGGTCCCATTAACAGCCTGCACAAGATGTAAATAACCCGGTCAAGATAATGACAGAAAAAGACATACGGTCGACGCCGACCCTGTGCCAGAGCCACAATCATCGATAACTTGCTGCCCCGCGGTGATAGTGTTGTTCAGCTTGGCCTGCGCGATGGCAACAGCCGCGATGACCGTCTGGTCGGTTCTTCCAAACGTCATATGGTGTGTCAGCAAAGCTTCAGCCGTGCGCGCGAAAATACCCACGAGTTGATCGAGCCAAGTGCCGCCAGCGTTTCGTCAAGCCCAGACCCTACCTGGTCCCTCGCGTCAGCAGGAGGAGCAGCACCGGTCTGGATCGCCTGCACGATCGTGTCGATGGCCGCCAGTGAGGTGGACAACCCTTCCTGTGCGTTGGACACGGACGGGGCGACATCGGGGTCACTGGTGCTAATGTTGTTCACCGCGACGATGGTGTCCGCAAGGCCGGTAACGGTGCTCAGCCGCGCGAGATTGCACTGCGCACCGGAGGCCTGTGTGGAATCAATGTGTCAGTCGAGAAAGCACATGTTATGTGCATACTACGAACCTCGGCTGGAGACACGGCGGTTGCAGTCCCATTAACACCCTAGATGCCAAGTCATAAATAATGCGAACCAAATGGACGACAGACGAATACATACCGTAGGAGCTGTTCCAGAACCGCAGTCGTCAATCACCTGCTGCCCAGCGATGATGGTATTATTCAGCTTGGTCTGCGCGTCAGCAATAGCCGCAACGACCGTCTGGTCGGTTCTTCAAACATAGAATTCATCAGAAAAGCCATTTAGCTGCGGACGCAAAAATGCTCACGAGTTGATTGAGCTGAGTGCTGCCTGCGCCTGCCCAAGCCCAGTCCCTACCTGGTCCCGCGCGTCAGCAGGAGGGGCGGCCCCAGTCTGGAGCGCCTGCACAATCGTGTCAATAGCCGTCAGTGAGCTGGACAGCCCTTCCTGCGCAGTGGATACCGCGGGGGCGGCGGAGGGGTCACTAGTGCTGATGTTGTTCACCGCGGCGATGGTGTCCGCGAGGCCGGTGACAGTGTTCAACCGCGCAAGGTCACACTGCGCGCCAGAGGCCTAGAGGATCTATATGTGAGTAGGATCCGGTGTATATCGTATATTGGACGAACACCGGCAGAAGGCACAGCAGTTGAGGTTCCAGTTGCGTTCTATACCAGACATGGTAAATCACTCGGTCAAGGGACGATAACCGATCATAGGCACGAACCACAGCGGAGGGAACGGCGGTCGCGGTCCCATTCGTGCTCTAAACGTCAAATCTTGATCAACCTGATCGAACAAATAACAGATGGAGAGACAAACCGCCGGCGGCACGCCATCACCGCAGCTGTCGAGCACTTGCTGCCCAGCGCTGATAGTGTTATTCAGCTTGGTCTGTGCGGTAGTAACAGTTGCGGTGACTGTCTTGTCGGTCCTTCAAACGTGCGATTATTAGCAAAGTAACCCGACTGCAGGCACAAAGTACCCACGATTTAATCGAGCCGAGCGCCGCCAGCGCCTCACCGAGGCCAGTACCTACCTGGTCGTTTGCATCGGTAGGGGGCGCAGCGCCGGTCTGCAGCGCTTGCAAAATGGTGGTCACGGCCGTCTGGGCGGAAGATAGCCCGGTCTGGGCGCTAGTGACAGCAGTAGCTACCGCGGGGTCGCTGGTGGAAATCTTCCCGACGGCCTTAATGGTTGTTGCGAGGTTCTTGATGGTTTTGAGGCGCGCGGTGAGGCACTGGAGATCCCCGGGGCTGGACGTGGGTGCTGTTTCACGTGAGCAAGGAATCAAAGGATAATGGGTGCGGCTAACCTGTATAGACGGTTTGCGCGCCAGAGAAGAGAGCAAGGGCGAGAAGGGGGGCGGAGAAGAGCATATCAAAAGTAAATAAAACGAACGGGAGAGGTTGGACGAATAGGAAGGTAATAAAAAGACTTGGACGCCAGGTCTGGAAAAGACGGAGAAAGAAAGTGAAGATGAAGATGACCGATAATCCTAACTTAAGTAGTGAACCGAGAATTTCCCCGTCGTACAATGCGGTGCTGATACAGAGCAACAACTCTGAGTTTCAAAGGCTACTCCACCGAGCGACACAGGGCGCGCGGTACATTCGCGCATCAGCCATATACTGCGGTAGGCAAGGAATAATGTTTTGATTCCCTCGATCCCCAAGCGTACGTGCCCGCATTCATCAGACATCAGCGGGGGGACAGCCGGCGTTCGTTGGTTGCCGTCGAGCAGTGCCCTAGGACCGTACTGCGGTCTGTTGATCTTTTGGCATTTCCTGGGAGCCTGGCAAGGATGACTGAACACCTATCTTTGTATCGTGTTTGAGATTGTGAGTACTGGTGCCGCAGGTAGCCTGGGTGCATCAGGTGCATTTGAGGAAGTATTATCGGCACGGCCCGGAGCCGGAGCGGAAGCGAAGAAGGAGAACCCTAACCCGAGATGGTTGTATTGTGGTTGATGTCTTGTACTTCCAAGTTGACCGGATCATGGGACATCTTCAACTTGAACGCCCAGGTGACAAAGGCTTTTGTCGTCGCCTCACTCCAAATGCACCACTTTATTCCGTTCTGAACCCCCTATACTCAGCAGCCACCGTTCAAATTACCCAACACTCTCCTTGAAACTCGCCGAAATGTCTACCAAATCATATACCACCCGACGTTCTTTCCCCCAGCGCCTGACGCTGAAAACCCAGCCAGACGCCCCATCGATCTTCCTCGTCACATCATCACCCTCTTTCCCAGATTCATATCCCACTCCCCCAAGCTCACCCCGCAAACGGGCCCACGATGTCGCATCAACAGACGCCGCCTCTAAAGCCAGTTCGCGCGTCAGAAAACGCACAAGCTCAACCACATCCATCGAAACTATTCGCCCCATCGCCCGGGACACTAATTACAAGGTTCCATTGAAAAAACTCAAGGACCGGCTTAAACAAGTGCCGAAGCAACCAAGCATCCCACCACCCACACTCCAGTCCGAATTGGACTCCCTTCTCGAGCAGGGCTGCCCCGTGGACATGGCCCACATACCTGAAATACCCGACCTCGACGTCGTCCAGGACCCGCCGATGAAGGCTGACACCATCCGTGCCCGAATGAAGGGCCGCTCCAAGATCCCCGTGCGCAAGGTGCTGCGCAAGTCAGCAGGGGTTCCCCTGCAGTCCTTGTGCCCTAATACCACCGAGCGCCACGTGGCACCCCCCATTCTAACTACAACCGCCACCACCACCACCGACGACTGGGGCTGCGTCCACCTTGGCCCAAGCGACCTCGAGGTCTCCATCTCCTTTTTCGAGAACCCTCATTTCGTCATCTGGGACATGGGCGACGAGTGCGTCATCCCTCCTCGTCCCTGCATCGCTTCATCAATCAATATTAATTCATCATTCATTTCAGGGATCACGTCTCGTGGCCCGCGCAGATCAACCTCACCGTCACCGACCCGCAGTGTTGGCACAGCACGCCACTCGCACTTCCAAGCATCGGCATCATCGACATCCAGTGCACTACCAAGCGCACGCCCCGGGCTGCATATGCCGTGCCAGACCTTGACGCGCACCACACCATAGCATACACCGGCGCTCGCACACGCGACGAGACGGGCGCTCCGATTTCATTTTCGCCGCAGCGCGGGGTGCACATCGAGCCGGACTGGATTCGCACTGCTGGGCGGCGCGGGTGGTACCTCAAGATATGGATTCCAATTCCTACTCGCCTGTTTGTGAAGCGCGAGACGCGGGCGTTTGCGGTGCGTGCTGCGGTGACCATCGGGGAGGGTGGTGTAGGGGAGGGGGAGCCCATCACGGGCGAAACAGAGATGAGCGTGTCTCATCTCAGGACGGAACGTTATCTCGTTTAATTTGTCCTTCACTATGTTGTTGTATTTCTTTCTGTACTATCCCCCACCTCACACTCATTTTAATAATATACTAATCACACTGCTTTTCAACAAGGTATCTATAGAGTCGAGGCAGGCCAATAGTCAAGTAGGCAAAGATAATTGGGCTAATGGAAGATGGAGAATAAGTAGATTAGAAGACTACATAGTATCGTCGCCTAATCGTTTTTGAAAAAAAAAAAAGAAGAGTCAGACTGGTATCGAGCGACAGGAAGAGGTGATCAACGGGCTTGAGCTGACGCCGAATGGAACAGAAAGGTGATCGGCTACAATCAGAGGACCCAGGTATGAATAAGCCGCAATCAGGAGTGCCGGGGCGCTGAAAATACCTGGCTGTGGTAGCAACGGCACGGATGGTTATAAATACCATTGATGTCTACCACTGCGACTGACGCACCCCTAAGAATGGGCCTTGGGATCTGACCGGGGATAATCTCCTTGAGCATGGACGCGAGCTGGCTCCTGGAATGGACATCGGTGGTCACTGATGCCCTAATGTACCCAGCCTTCTTTCAGAGGAAGATCCCGACGTGAACGGCTAGGTGATAGTCGCATGGCTAGGAGGCAGAGCTTTCAACAGGTCAGACACAGCAGATATGCTTCGTAATAGCCTCGAAACCAGTTTAGTTTCCCCATTTCCTCATCAACGTCGGCTTCGCCATGGTAACCGATGATTCACGAGTAGGGTTGGACTTGGCTCTGCGTCAATCATTCTGTCAGATTCATTGGAGCCAAACGCGCCTGGGCATCATCGCGGGGCAAGCAGCATAGTCCCGATTGAGGATCCCGACGTGAACGGCCAGGCGATAGTTGCGTGGCTGGGAATGAGAGCTTGTACATAACAGGCCAGACAGCATGGATGTCTCGTAGGCCTTGAACTATTGTTGAGTTCCCTCAACAGCGCCAGCTTTCCATGGTGACGGATGGTTCGCGGGTAGAGTTTGACGGGGGTAAAGACCAGCACCATTGCGGTGTCCCTAGAAAATTACCCATATTTCCGGGCTTGACAATGTGTCAATCATTCCATGATTAGAACGATGAGCAGCGCAGTCTTGAATCTTGATCGCCTTGAGCTGTGCGGTCGGGCTCGAATAGAAATAAGAATAAGTTGGTGATATCGACGGTGTGAATATTGAACGATAACCGCAGCAGGGTTAATGTCATTAGCCTGAGGTGTGACTTTACATCGCAGTTCAAGTTGTCGAGGACCCATGCGGCCACCATGCGCACATGGTTCTTGGAATTTATGTAATGCATATTTACATAATTTTGGCCAGCGCAAACCACTGGCAGCGCGCAGGTGGAAGTTTCGAAGTCCAAGTCCATCCGCTGGACCATGACACGCAAACATACGCCGAGAACTCATGACACTGCAGCATATGGGGCCCAACGATACCCTAACGAGTCGTGAAAGGTCCACCGAGGCGTCTTTTTCTTTTCTGGGCGGGTTGCGCAGCATCTGGGAAACTTTGGATCGACGCGGCTGTGTTTCTCCACCTTGGAGATCCAAACATCTGGTGGTAACCAAGAATGATTATCATTGATTTCCTCGGCGCGTTTTACTGAAAACAGAATAGTGACGGTTGAACACACCGTTCGCGAAAGAACTATTACCCGCGCTCCCACTCGACCACATCATGAGTTACTACATAACACAGCGGATGGCGCTTGTGCGGTCCTCTTGGAGCAAATCACGATGCTTCGCTCAATTCTTCGAGAAGTCCTGTGGAGACCAACGTGTGTTTCGAATAACGGCTTCAATCGCGGACCGTGCCAGGAGCGCGAAGTAGCTTTATCTCAGTCCTTCGCGGCCCGACGTGTCTATCTGGCCAAGATAAAAGAGGAGAATCGAAGGTGCACCGAGTCCGCCAGCGTTCATTATGCGGAGCTTCCCCAGCAGTCTCGCCTTCTCCATATGCTTTACATTCATCACTTCTAGTTGGGCCACTCTCGTCGCCCCGAACGCGTTGAACCTCAAGCTGACCAAAAACATTACGCATGAAATTCCAACAACAATGTATGGATGGATGTGGGAGGTTTGTGCTATACAAGCTATCATCAAGAGCTCTAATGAACTCCGTCACTTTAAGGATCTCAATCACAGGTTGGTTGTCATGCAATCTTATTTTGCCCCTCTCACGGATGCCTAAATCAGCGGGGACGGAGGATTATATGGTATACCTTCACTCTTCTGCTATTTTCCACGTGATTCACTCCCACTCGTAGCTGAGCTTATCCAGAATCGCGCATTTCAGGGGACTATTCCGGGAACCCAAAATGCGTCCGTCTTATTATTTACCGTGCAATCCCTTAGTCCCTCAAAAAACACTTGATGTTAGTTTAAGTGCCTGGCAGCCCTTTAGCGGAGCACGTCTATCAGTTACCGCAACAACCCCAGGCGTTTCGGCGGCATTACCGAACAGCCTTGAAGTCCAAGTGCCAGGCGCCGTGACTGGCCCGGTTGGATTCGAAAACACGGGATTCTGGGGTGCGACCACTCACAAGTTTTCATGTGACTGGGAATTTATCTTCCACGCAGGTATCAAAGTCCAAGAAGGCTGGACGTACACGGGGTCGTTTTATGCGAAATCCGACACATTCACTAGCGCAATTACGGTGTCCCTAAAATCGAACCGAGGAACCATTTTCGCATCTAAAACAATCACCGGCGTTTCAAAAAATTGGAAGAAATTCACATTCCAATTCCAGCCGACCGACTCTGCCCCCACTGACGAAAACGTATTCAATGTTGTCATGGATGGGAAATCTGCTGCTGGAAAGACCATTCACTTTGGGCTCTTCTCGCTGTTCCCTCCAACATTTATGGGCCGCGAGAATGGCATGCGAATCGACCTCGCCGAGGCCCTGGCTGCTACACGACCATCAATATGGAGGTTCCCTGGGGGTAACAACATCGAGGTGCGTCAGTGCCCCTTCATTCCCGAGTCAATTTGATATCTTCAATCAGGGCATGAGCTTTGATAATCGGTGGAAATGGAACGAAACGATTGGACCGTATGTGCATTACGGTGGGCCAACGGTGCATTGTTGAATCTTCCCTATTCAGGTTAGAAACCCGACCAGGACGCCCGGGAAATTGGGGTTCGTTTATTGCTGATTGTAATTATCCTGGACGCTGAATGACGTGATCAGGATATGCAAATACGGACGGACTCGTTCGTGGTTTCCACGAATATTGGCGGTTGGCTTACCTTCACCTAGGGATTCCTGGAATACCTCAATTGGGCAGAAGATATCGGTGCCGTTCGTGTGTTTACACCGCAGCCGGATCCATTACTAACGTCTTATAATCCACCAGGAGCCGATTTTGGGTTCGTGTATTTATCCAATTCCTGCGGAGTGCTTTTTATTTACGCTTTCAAGGTATCTGGTCTGGTATTGCGGTTGCAAACTACTCTGAACTATCCACGTGGCCTGTGGTCCCCGAAGCGGATTTACAACCGTATATTGATGATGCCTTGGACGAAATCGAGTTTGTCGTTGGCGACGCAAAGACTACGAAGGGGGGTAAGTTGAGGGCTAGCTTGGGTCGTACTGAGCCCTATGCTTTACGGTTTATCGAAATGTTCGTCGTTGTGATGCCCACTATTTTGATTTGACTCCAACATACCCTTTTAAAACAGTGGTAATGAAGACCAGGTTAGTGGACTTGATGGTCGATACATCATGGCTTGACTGATATCGGAATAGTTTCAACCAGCATCGTATGTACTCTGCCGTTTGTTGAACACCCTGCCAAGTTCGTTACAGCTATGCCGCCTACCGCTGGAAAGCGTTCGTCACTGCAATAGAGGCAAAGTTCCCCCAAATGCAAATTCTTGCTACTACTCTGCCATCGACAGCGTTAACCCCAGCTTACAAGAAAAGTGCGATATCAAACACCCTTACTACCATTAGCTCACCGTTTCCCAGTCGATTTCCACATGTACAGCACCCCGGTTGCCTTTGAAGCGGGGGCCTTCATGTTCGACCATTATCCGCGAAACGGAACACAATTTTTCATCGGAGAATATGCTGGTAAGATTTACCCTTCTGCGGAATAGTGTGAATATCAATGGTGGGCAGTCACTTCAACCAACAGTAGCAATGTCCTTGGGGATCCGTCCAGCGGTCGACTACTTTTCCCGACTTTACAGGGAGCTGCCGCAGAGGCTGCCTTCATGACGGGGCTGGAACGAAATTCGGATGTTGTATTCGCCGCATCCTGTAAGATTCTCTTATGCTCATCCACATTCTGATTTATCTGGCCTCCCCAATAGACGCCCCAACGTACGATCCAGAACCTTGAGATTTAGATTTCTGTTGAATTATCAGGGTATAGGTTCCAGAATATACGTGGCTATCAGTGGACACCTGATATCGTAACGTACGATGCGAGTCGCATGGTCAAATCAACATCGTACTACGTTCAAGAGGTGACCTAACCCCATAATGCGCGAAGGCAGAAGCTGACAGGATGGACAGATGTTCAGCTTTAACCGTGGAACGCACGTTTTAGCGACCTCACCAGCATCAACACCAGACACCGCACCACTCTTCTGGGTTGCCAGCTTCCACAACGAAACGAATGTCGTATTCCTAAAGGTTCGGTTTTCCCTGGTGAAACTGGGCCTTTGCGCTTATGATCCTCCTGCGTAGGTTGCCAACACTGGAACGGCCGACCTCGTCGCGTACATCACTCTCGACTTCCCAACCACCGGGCTCCTGAACACCGTCTCAATTGGCGCTCCAACGCTCAATCCCATCTCTGGGCAATTCAATATCTCAAACACACTGGAGGATCCCGAGCTGATTACCCCCGTCGCGAATGCCTACGCTATGCCCCAAGCCGACAGGTTCAACTATACCTTCCCTGCAACAAGTGTCACGGTTGTTTCCCTGCAATTAGCTGGCTCGCATTTGTGATATTGATGTCTAGGAATATATTTGCTTGTTTGGACTCGGACACTGCTTGTGCTGGTCATATTTCGGGGTACAGTAGCACTATATTCCCCTTTCTGAAAAGCACCGTCACAGAACACCAGAGAAGAGGGGGGGCCAATTGTTGGTGGGGTATACGCCCTCCGCCCCGCCCTGAGAGCGAACCCACCATACGTATTATTACAAACTCGTGAGGGGTGGAGTCGCCACCGCACTTTCTCCACGACGAAACCCAAAATTTGTATGTAGACATGTAACTTGTGCGGTGCACGCAACTATGTACCTGCAACTATGTAGTCCCTCAAAAACCGCTTAGAGTTAATTTCCTTTCGCACCGTAGAACTCTTATATGTTTCATCATGGGCTTCAGCGCCGGGACGCTTATTTTTTTTTTTTCATTATTCGTGAGAAACCTTGCTGTGGGCCGCTCAAATTGAATTTGGTGGGGGCGATTACACGTACTCTCAACCACAACAACCAACAAAATCTCTGCAAGAAAACTCAACATTCAACATGGATGACGGTACGTCCAGCATCAACCAACTCGACGACGACCTCTTCAGTCGGTCTTTTCTTTGTCGGCACACCACCAGTACATCAGTATTGTACAAATCACCTTCCTCGACCCAGCTTGCATGCACCTCATTTTACGAAATCTCATTCCTGGCAATGTTGTGGCCGTCAGCTCAAGGCTGACACAGGACGTGGACCATGATAAATGTGCTCACAACCGTCGACATGTTCTTTTCCATGGATGGAGCTACACCATTTTTCAACATTACACACCAGCCCCCCTGCACCCACTACATTATCCCAACCCCTATCTTCTTCCTCGCTATCCTCCACCGACCGCCTTAACCCCAACCTGACATTTTCGCTTCTTCCTTAACCTGACCAGCATGGCAATCCCAAGACATTGCGCCCACCAGCGGCATCAGCATCCCAACACATGACGCAGGTTTGAACAATGGTACTCCCATTGTCACGGACGAACCTGGATGGAATTCGAATGGGGGTGATAGACGCTCCCCCGGTCGGGAGAGGGACCGGGGAGGAGAGCCTCCAAGGAGGTCAAGCAGGAGCAGGAGCCCTGGGCCGGCCCGGGAAGGTGAACGAGGGTGAGCATCAGTTCCACCGCTGCGCAATTCACCCTCTTGGTGTAATTCTCATTCGCCATCCCTAGCCACAATCCTGGAAACAACCTTCACGTCTCCGGTCTCAGCCACAAGGTTGACACCCGCGAACTGGAAGCCGCCTTTTCAAAAATTGGTCGGGTCTGTCATATCTATCATGCTTCCAGGTGCACTGTTGACACATTTTTCTTTGCACAGGTTAAAAAAGCATCGGTCATGTATGACCCGCATACCCGCGAGTCGCGTGGATTTGGTTTTGTGACAATGGAAACGTCAGAGGAAGCTGATGCCGCCATCACTGCACTCAACACGACTGACTTGATGGGTAAGGTGATGAATGTTGAAAAGGTATGAGTAATAATAGGTATTCTGTTTCAATAACTGATTCCGATCACAAGGCTCGTCGAGGACGCGCTAGAACCCCGACACCTGGCAGATATTACGGCCCTCCTAAACGCGGCGATTGTGAGCTATCTGTTCAAATTCTACTCGCTCAAGCTGACGCCTTCAGCCGACGCAGTGGAACGTCCCTATGATCCCAGGCCATACGATAGCCGCTATTCTCGCGACTACGATGACAGAGGTGGACGTAGTGGGCGCGGTGGGAGATATGACGACCACCGAGGTGGAGGGCGCGATTATGACCGCGGGCACCGTGATTATGATCGTGACCGGGGTGATCGAGGTGATCGAGGAGGTGATCGAGGCGACCGTGGTGGGTATGGTGGCGGACGCGACTACGACCGTGGAGGGCGTTATGATGATAGAAGATATTAAGAAACGGTCGCCCATTGACTGCACTACTAATATGCTGTTCCATGTCTATCTATGCTGTAATACACACATTTAGTCAATGTTCAAAGTGTGGGACCAAGCCACCTTTGATTGCAATGTGGTCCTGGACCACATTCAGGCATCGCTCAACGCACCCTTGGCCTCTGTATTTGATGGTTGTTCAATAGCTTCGAACACATTAATGTACAGGATTTTTCTTGGTGCTCCTACCGCCAGCGAGCTGCACCAAGACCCGCACTCGTACTGGTGGAAAACCATCTCGCAACCCCCCCACTCAGTGCTCCCGCCCGCAACAGTAGAAGCAGTCAGTCGGAGAATCTCCCGAATCTACCAGAATATCATTTTCGATGAGAATGAACTCGAGGCAGAAGGACCTTCCGAGGAGATGACGGATGGAGGTGAGTTCGTTGCATTTCAAGTTTCTGCCCCGATAAGCTAATAAACCGCTAACCAGATCAGACTAATACAATCATTACATGGCCTCCAACCGTGCCCGCGGTGGACCAGAGTAGGCAAGACATGACATTCTTGGATGCCTCCAAATCTCGCGTCCAAACGCAATATGAGACGCAGGAAGAAACGCAATCCTACAACTACTCTGACGCATCATCCATTGCGCGGTTCCCGACGTTCCACTTCAATCTCCATTCCCTGACGCCGTTGGCGTCCTTGGCGTTGGCTGGACCCACCGGGGGTCGGAAGATCAATGTGCTGCTGGCTGTGTTGGAAGTGGAGGGACCCGATGCGATCCGGATCAAACGAGGAGTCGATGCGGGCAAGGAGGTCTCTATCCTCAAAATGGTTCTAGGAGATGATGGCAACGTGTGCAGACTCACGGCATGGCGAGAGGTTGCTGAGGCTTGGGGTGGGGTTAGTGGTGCTGTAGGGGTAAAGCGAGGTGATGTCGTTTTGATTGAAAGTTCGTATATCAAGCTCTGTCCTCCTGAACTTGCGACTAAATGAATATTGATTGTTTGCTAGATGTCACAGCTTCTTGTGATCCCAAAACCTCCCCATCACTGACTGCGTCTCCATATCTCAAGTCCAAACTTGAGATCTGTTACCGCACGATGTCGTACACCCGCGAGGATATATGCCTCCGGCCGGATTTAAGACTGGGCGAAAGCGACGCATCAGTGCGGAGGGTTGCCGCTGTCGCGCGGTGGTTTGAGGCGATGGCGGGCTTGACGAGTTAGTAGCATCAAGACCGCCATTTCCAATATCCTCAATGCTCATTCGATTCAGCCGGCTGACTATTGTGAAGGAAATTCCGGTTGTGGTATTGGTGAATAGCGTGGCCTTGGTGCCGACCCCGACTTCCACACGCTCCTCCAACGTTCCTGTCCTCAAAACTTTGGCTGTGCTTTCGCTTTTCAAGTGCATCGCACTGACCTTCTTTGATCTCTTTGAGGTTGCCCGCCCTTTCCACACGAGGATTGGAAACGTCCTCTCCGGGCAGCTCTACATCGTAGCTCTCCTCAAAGCTCGTCAAATCCCAAGTGCGATCTTCAGAATCTCCACACTTATTTTTTCAGGATTCCATCACAATCACAAATATATTATACAACCAAGATATCTTTCCAAGCTACAAGCACAAATCAACGCCTGCGTCGACAAGTCGAGCTCAAGTGTCACATAGACTGAATGAAAGGGATGACGAACGAGAGAGACCACAGTTACCTATGATCGGGTATCTCAACAACTGCAGTACAGATTGAGCAACGAGCGGGCCCCAGCGGAACCGAGAAAGGAATATGGGAGCCTTACACTATTAGTCCTGCTGGAGTGTAATATAAAATTCTCCCCCACTTTTTTGGATGACCCCATCGCTGTACACGGCAATTGATATGATCAAAACAAGTTGAACGAAGAGTCTCCCGCTCTTGGTTGGAATGAGAGTGCTCCTTGAGGACCAAATCTGACGAAATAGTTTTCGAGAACCTGGAATCATCATAGCGCATGGATGCCATGTTGAAGCTCCAGCCCATCATCATGTTGAGCATTGTCAACTCAGATGCGAGAACGCTTCTGCAATAGGTCGACGGCCACCGAGGCAATCACGATGTGCCTGCCGAGAATGTGGATATGGATCAAATCTCCTGGAAGAATGATGAGTCTATGGCAGCGCCGCGGTGGACAAGGCCACAGCCGCGCTCAAACGTCGATGATATTCCTCCGAGAAAACACACCGCCGCCCGCCGTATGCGGCACCAAACGGTCAGGAAAATAGTACAATCTTCAGCGCAGGATTTGGTGGTTGACTCGAATCATTTGTAGAATCGGTATTGGCCCCCATAATGCGAATACTGCTCAACGAGACATAGTCAATGTTGTTCCTGAGGCGCGTTCGCGCGTTCAGCCTGTGGGGGGTCAGGAAGAAGAACGGGGACGATACAGTGACCAAGGACCCACAATGCCATCAACATCATTGTGTAGCCTTGGATTCGATTAGTGTGCTGATCAAGTGGAGCGAAAGGGCACTGATAATCTGTCAAACATATACTGAGCCCCAGCCATAGATCCAGGACAAATGAGAATTGGTCGAAACCGTAGCTCAGATGAGTAGTGTGATCGGTTGTCCACTTTTGGGGGCGGTTGAGAATTAGTTGTCCTAACAATAAAGATAGCAACGTGCTGCGATCAGGACAGCGATGGCTATGAGGCTAATGATGGTTTCACCAACGGCAAACTGTTTTTGGAGAACTCGCACCAGGTAAGCAGGCTGCTTTCTACGAAAAAGATACATCAGGAAAAATACACATTTGCTTTGGGGAACTTATAGACTTATATCAGACAAATAAGTTGAAATAAGACATCAGAGCTTGTCTGAGATCAGGCATGTACCTTTCTTAGCCAGACCATCAAGTCAACCAGCTCATCCAGAATCAACAACTTGTGGAAGTTGAAAATATCTGTCCTCAGCTCAAATTGGCTTACAATGCACTTATGCAAGTCATATTTCAGAACATTGGTTTCTTATATCAGGCAACTGCTTCAGACATTGTTCACTTATCTCAGACACTTTTTCTTATCTCAGACACTTTTTCTTATCTCAGTCATGTGGAAGTACAATATCAGCCAGGTTCAAGCCATTTATCAGTTGTATCCAAGCATGCTCATACAGGAATGCATGGAAACAATTTTATTCAGTGTTTATGTATACATGTGTATTTACTCTAATGTGAATGCATAACGTACACCCAACATGGGTGGGGAGTGTCAGCATGTGGGTATCAAATTGCTAGAGCGAAGTTGTGTGAATATACACACATACATGGGAATGAGCAGCGGGCACAGCGCGGATAGGGAACGTGAGCTACCTGTGTGTGATGATGGGGACGACACGTACGCACCAGATAATAATCAGCTGGAGCGTCGTGCTATCGCGAGCGCCGTGATACATGAGCCATGGCGCAAAGATGGGAACGACGTGTACGTACCAGATAGGAATGGGCCGGTGAATATGTGCGAGCATCGTGCTACTGCGAGCGTCGTGGTACATGAGCTACATCCGCGCATAGATGAGGACGACGCGCACATACATGGTAAGACTGGGCAGGCGGGTATGCGCGAGTGTCGTGCTGCTGCAAATGTTGTGGTACGCGAGCTATATGGGGGCCGGCAGGCATACTTGAATGTCGTGGCTACTGCAGACATATCTTGAAGAGGCCTGTTAGCAGGAGACATCAGTAACAGTTTTCGGGCTAGTACTCACTAAGGCTGCCTGGGTCAGACGTCGAGCGAATGCTAAGACACTGAGTGAATTTTTTAACGGTGGAGTTTGGGGGAATGAGACGTACCAGTGTCACCATTGAGCGCCGAGTGTTGAAGCCAGAAGGTTGGGCGGACGGGGGGTGATGAGGGGGGGAAATTTGGGTGAAGTGGGGGGATGAAGTTGAAAAGCAAACGGACGTACACATGGTTACACGTCGTCAGGACTCAGAGTTTCCCAGGAATGTCACATGAGCCAAACGAAAATTTATCGCAAGTCCACAGTCCACGTCGCTCCGTTCCTACAACCCCTGGTGAGCTCATGCCGTTTGACAGCCCCTTCCATTGTACACGCTAACGAGACGACCCAGAACGACACTCGGCGGACAGGGCGTCCCAGAAACAGGACGAGAGGAGAGTCCAAACAAGGGACCTCACCGATGGTGGCAAACCTACGGCATAGTCGGGTGAGCTCCGCCTCCTGCATTCTACGCATTGCGCTCAATGCTTTACGTCTGCGTCCTCTTATGCAGCATCCGCGGACGCACACAAACCCCCATTGTGCTTGGTCAACCTTCTCACCCGCGCCGCTTCCCACCTGATGGTGTCTGCCCGTGCAACGTTCATGCACTCTTCTCATGCAGCACTCGTACGCTTATACCCTCTCTCTCCACGCCCCGCTCGCGTAGGTGTTCACCCATTGACTCTCAACCTTTCGCAATACCCACTAACTAGATCCCCCTCAGCTTTGCGCCCACGACTTCCCCTCGCCCATCCGCAAGCCCACCACATCTCTCCCTGGCCCCTGCGGACCACCAATGCCAGTACGGAGAGCATGCCCACCCTTGCACACAGGGATTGACACCAACACATGCGACAGGCCCAAAGATGCTACCCGCGGGAAGGTAGGTGCCCGCCTTGGACGAGCAAGCACTGGCACCGACGGGCGGGAGGCAACGTTCACCTCAATCATGGGCGCGCTGACGCTAATGACCAGGGGGGTAATGGAATTGCGATGGCGGGCAGACGCCGGCATTGACGAGCTGGGGGGAGCTGACGCAGACGTGGAAGCGGGGTGGCGGAGGGCGGGCCCATGAGTTCCGTCCCATGCATCACCCGTGCGCTGTACCTGTACACCCGTGCCCGCTGCTCGTCTGGGCCCGCGTTCCGTCGCAATATGCATTCAATGTGTTGCTGTCCTAATTAAAATACATCCCATGTACACCTTATGATCTGAATCTAATTCTCCACATTTTCAACCCCCATTCTCAGCCTGTATTCAGCATATTATGAGACTGCCAGTGATAAGAGACCACAGGTCAGGGGGAGTTCAGACACATTGCTTTTCATAAGCCAATGCTCTGGTCCTCTGGGTTGTCTGAAATAGCTTAGTAAGAAAGGTACATGCCTGATCTCAGACACTTTGCTCTGAATTTACTGAGCCACTGAGAGCACTTATTATCCTGGGCTCCTGACTAAACTTACAAAATTTTAATCATCTTAATCAAACTTACCAATTCCTATTTGGCTTACATATTAGCTCTTTTCTGATGGTACTTTTGGTTTTCTTATGATCTGCAACAGGGACTTATGAAAGTGCTGAAAACACTTATCTGAACTGCTGGCTTTTCCAGCTGAACATGATCCAGCAGATCAGCCCCACAGCCAAACCAGATCATTTCAGATTATTTCAAGTCATCTCAAGTCATTTCAGATCAGAAGTAAATATGTAGTTTTCCTGATGTAGATCAAATGAAGAAACAGATAGAATCTTGTCCCACTCACATATTGTCCATCGGGTGAGAGTGTCGATGAGATGCTTGGTCCTAAGATATCATCAGCGCAGGCGGAAGTGGTTAGGTTTATGCAAGGCAAACCTCTTCAATCCCGATATCCGGTTTCGCTTCAACTGGTAACAAATAGATACT
>QGOG01000255.1:0-16756 GCA_003313185.1 Collybia sp. MG36
TCTCAGGTCGCAGGTGTCGTGTGGAAAAGTGACATCCCCGATATATAAACGAGTGCCTCCCCCATCCCCTCGAATCGTCCAATCGCAATAGCCCCAATTTTACTTAGACCCGGCCTTAATCCCATTGCTTTACATATCGAAAATCCCGGGTGGAATGTGTAAACACCGCCAGATCAACCGCCTAAAAATGATTGCTCATGACGGCACGATGTCGTCAAGTTGTCCGGGCACATGAACATAATCACACAAGCAGGCACGAAAAGTCACTCCGTGGTAAAGATCAGAAAACGTTTCGATGGCTGTCAGCAAAGCTCCAGCTTCTGCCACTCGACTTTTTCCTAATGCGTATCAGACCAGCCGAGCTTCTTAAAAATCACTCCATTGGTCTAGTTTGGCGCTCCTCCGAGTTTCCTCACCTCGACGATGGCTGAATCTCCCGTCAAGACCGATACATCGGAATGGGAGAAGTCGAGCTCACTTGCCCACCCAAGGACGCTCGACCATCCCACAGATGATGGACAGCCAATGCCCGTCGACAGCCGGGTGCGGCGGAAGGTGGATCTCAATCTCATTCCTCTTATTGCCCTTCTCTATTTGTGTAGTTTCCTGTGAGTATGCATCGATCTGCGCTCGTATCAATCAACGATAGCTCATACCATGCGGCGTCGTAGCGATCGTGGCAACATTGGTGAGTGCATAGACATCCCTGGTGCAACCGAAGAGTGGGCTCATGCGCTAACCTCGCTCAGGTAACGCCCGGGTACGTTCAATATACTTCATGTCATGTCTACATTTGATTGAGATATCAACTGCTCGCTAGGTCGCAGGGATGGCAGTCGACTTGAATCTTACAGGTATTAAATACCAACTCGCGGCTGCTGTATTCTTCGTGAGTTGGCTGCATCACGATGTGGTCATAGATGTTTTAGTTGAACCGAAAACGCCACAGATTCCTTATAGTTTGATGGAAATCCCATGGTCAGTCCACGGCCTCAAGAAAAAGCGCTTGAATTGACACAGAGCACTGCAGTAATATCGCCCTCAAGTTGCTAAGGCCCTCCATCTGGAGTGAGTAATTTTAACCTGCCGAAGCGCCAGCTGTGCCAATACACATGCCCAGTACCTGCCATCATGATCGTTTGGGGGATAGTCAGTGTGTCATGGGGCTTCCATATCATGATGCTGTGTTGTGCTCAATCTAACTTAGTGCTGTCAATGGCCTTCGTGAAGAGCTATCAAGGGCTTATCATGTATGTCAGGTCAAATTTTTTTATAAGTATGGCCGAAGTGATCCCGATCTAGCGCCCGGGTATTCCTTGGCCTTGCCGAAGCGGGATTACCGCCCGGAGTGGGTACGTGAATGATAGTGATATCACCTGCTCGAGTTCTCATATCAGTGATTGATCAATCAGCTTTTTATATCACACTCTGGTACCGCCGATCCGACCAAGCGCGGCCCATATCATTATATTTCTCCTCGGCTACGGTGGCAGGTGCGTTTGGAGGTCTGCTGGCGTTTGCCATTGAAAAGTTGAATGGGTACGTCAATTCAACGTCACCACGCTAGTTTTTTTGTGACGTTCGGCCGTTGCTAGACGCGGTGGTCTGCCGGGGTGGGCATGGATTGTGAGTATCATTGTTTCTGCATTATATTATCCATCCTGAGGTCTATGTAAAGTTCCTCCTTGAAGGGCTTCGTGAGTATCCTACCTATACCACAAGTACCCCCAGTTGAGTGCGACACTGGCGTCCATTAGTAACTGTCGTATGCTCCCTTTTGGCATTTTGGAAAATGCCCGACGTAAGCGTGTGGTGGATGCCCCGTCACATTCCTTGCTGATCTGGATGCAGTACCCGACCACCGCAAAATTCCTGACTACGGATGAGCGGGACCACCTCGTTGAGGCACTCCGACGCGATAATGCTGGCGAGCCGTCACATTTCGAGATGCGATTCGTCTGGGAGACCCTGCGGGATCCACTGTCATGGCTACAGACGCTTGTTTATTTAGGGTACGCACTATCCCCCACAGGGCAGCCCTTCCGAAGCACTGACATTATTTATAGCATGGTTATGCCATTGTACGCCTTCTCGCTCTTCCTCCCAACCATCATCAACGCCCTGGGGTTCTCCGCATCAAACGCACAACTGTGATTACACTCCTGAAACGCCATCTCACGCTGACAAAGAATCGTAGCCTCACAATTCCACCTTATGCCGTGGGCTGTCTCTGCACCATCGCCATAGGAATGCTCTCCGACCGCGCCAGGGTCCGCGGGCCGTTCGTCATGGGCTGCGCGCTCCTGGCAATCATCGGCTACGCGATGCTGTACGCGACCAGCCCGAAGAGGCTCCCGGGCGTGGGCTACGCGGGCGCGATCCTGGCCGCGTGCGGCGTGTTCCCCACTGTGCCGCTGATGCTCGCGTGGGGGTCCGGTAACGCGGGGAGCTCGCTGAAAAAGGCGGTCATCATTGGCCTGCTGAGTGGAATCGGCAACCTTGGAGGGTAAGGCATCTTGATCTCCAAGCACGAGATGGGGTATTGAGGGATATATAGGATCTGCTCGTCATTTATTTACCGTACGCAGGACTCACCGCGGTTCCACCTTGGACATGGTGCGTGTCCGCCTCCGCTTGTCTGTCTAGATGTTCACTCTCTCATCCACAAGGAATCGTTATCGGGTTTTTGTGCATGGCCTTTACAGCCTCCGCGCTCGCTGTCTACTTCTACGCCAAATTGAACAAAGAGAAGGAGGAAAAGTGTGTGCGAGAAGGGATAGACATGAGCCGAAAAGCGGAATTCGCTGCAATGGGGACTAATTCGCCCTTATTCCGGTGCGCGTTCTCTGTGTTGTCCTAGCTGTTGCTTACGTGCGGGGGCGACAGGTATTCCCTATGATTATTAGGGCTATTTTATCACTGCTTGGTTATTTATGACACGCCGAATATAACGCGATCGCTCATGACAACAGTCTTGGTCCCCGGAAGCAGCCACGGTGTTCACGCGATTTATTATTTGACTCCCTCAAACTCGGGACATCAATATCTCCGTCTAAAGCTCATGAACGGGTCGCTTGACACGAACACGAAATACCCTAGTAATCGCGCCAAGCCGGAAGATTTTCACCTTTCACGATCTTTTCCTTGTTCCACATGGCGGAAATATGACCGAGCGAGATTTTTCCGTCAGCAGGCCCGGATTCTCATCGATGGGGACTTGAGTGATCCCAAACTTGGTGTGGGGGAAACGCTGGATGCAGAATGCCGGGAATGTCGACACCACAAGCTCGCGATATGCCCACAAGCGCGGTAAATTGGGATAAATGAGAAGTCACTTATCCCAATTTACCCCAATGACCAGATCTTTGAGGTTTATACCACCCATGTGGGCAAGCTGATCGTGCACGTTCTTAGATAACAGCAATTCCTGAAGATATCTGATTTCTCAGGGCAAAGGATGATCGTCGGAGGCACACTTGTCACTGCCAGATAACGGCGCTAACACCATCGATTTACATTACCGCGGTATGATTCCGGGAACTGGATCCCAGCCGTCCTCATTGTGGTCATGCAGATTTACATGACAAAAATGAGGGGAAATGATTCACCAAATTTTCTAATGAGGATGCAACTTTGTAGTTTCGGTTGCTGAATATATATATATTGATAGCTGAAGCGCTGAACGCACACCGGTGTCCTGGACCCGGCCGCAAGCTCAAGGTTATTTGCCTCGTGTTTAGATCCCATGGCTATGGTCAACACATGCATCGGACGTCATTGATTTACCGGATCTTGGATTCGAACAAGCCTTCACAAAGCTCCGGGGTATATTTAGCTTCCACCACTTGACGTGTCTGGTCCTCCTCTGAACGTTGACCATGGATGGCAATTCTGGACAGACGATACAGCGTAAGTACATCATAACATGATACGATACATTTGACACGTTCAATGATAGGGGAGCTTGATCCAACCATGGACTTCATCGCGGGCACCATTGCGGTATGTTGCGACACCCCCCACGATATTGAGTTGTAGTTGAGACACAGCAGGGAATTGCGGGTCTCGTGGTCGGATACCCATTTGACACAGGTCTGATTCAACACGTCGGATTCATTCCATGTCATCTAAAGCCACCCAGTGAAAGTCCGTTTTCAAAGCCCTGGAATTTCTCAGAGATACCATTCCACAATCCATGCGTTTACGACCATTGTGCGTGAGGAGAAGTTCGTTGGTCTGTACAAAGGAATCACTTCACCTCTGGTATCTAGTCGCTTCTCGCGTTGAGCGAATCGCTCACCCCACTCGCAGGCCACCGCAGCCCTCCTCAACGGTGTCGTCTTCGCCTCCTATCGATTCTTCATGAAGATGCAGCTTGACAGTCCGGACTCCATCCCAAGAATTTATCAGATAGCGCTTGCGGGAGCTGCCAGTGGTATCATCGCCTCGTGAGTGGCGCCCTCGCATCAAACCTGGGATCCCTGTTGACCGCGTACCTGCTCCAGGATCGTCGCGACGCCAACGGAGCTGATCAAGATCCGGCAGCAGTCACTGCTCGTACCAACCTCCACGGCACAGATTGCAGTGCAAATATTCCGGGAAGCGGGGGTGCGGGGTCTCTATCGCGGCATGACGGCGACGGCTCTGCGAGACTGTGGTTATGGTGCATACTTTGCGGCGGTATGTTGACACTCCTTGACCCCTCCACCAGTCCATCTGATCAAACGGCCGAATTTAGTATGAAGCAACATCCCGGTATCTGGCGTCGGCTTCGCACACCAACAACGTATCATCCGATCATTCCTCCATCATGTCAGAGGCTGAGACAGGGATGAATAGGCTCTCCTGGCCCTCTCTCCTTGTCGCCGGAGGCATCGCAGGCATAGGTACATACAACCATTGTTGCCCCTGACTCCCTGCCATGCTCATTGGACCAATAGCTGGTTGGCTATTCACATTCCCATTCGACGTCGTGAAGACCCGAATCCAGGGGAGCGAGCCCGTCCCTATCCCTTCTCCATCACACGTTGGAGTATCAACCGGGCGGGCCTTTGCACCAACCCCGCCGGCAGCCTTTGCTAGCACCCCGCTCCTCGGATACCAGCACACTGTTCCCCAGCCTGACCCGTACCGTTCCACAATCTCAACCTTTGTCAACTCATATCGTGCAGAGGGAATCAGGGTCTTCTTTCGCGGGCTTGCGCCAACACTCATCCGGTGGGTTGCCGTCTTCCGCCCCTACTTGTCAAACAGGGATAACTTATTATCGTTGCCAGTGCCATTCCAGTTAATATGGCGACGTTCGCCACCTTTGAAGCCATTGTGCATTCCGTCTAGACATCTAATCCATGGCCGGGGTCTACCCCACCGTGCCGATGCGCGTGTTGGGTGCGACATAGAGACTGGCCGAAGCTAGTAACTTTGTTGGCTGTGTTATTGACAACCGCACAAACCCCTGGATCTGCAGTTCCAATCAATAGGAGCACCTGGAACACAAGGGTTCGCCGACGATAGTAGATATATAGCTCCAGTTTTGCTCCTTAGAGTGATGTATAGTAATGAGTAATTTGTGGATTCTTGCATGTGCCTACATGAGATTTGATTAGATAGTCTCTTCTTCGAGGAGTTCCGATCAGATCATTGGTTTGGTTCCATCAGTAAATAGTGATATGACCATACCCGTCCCAATAATCATTTCCGTGACTATGCTGCATGCTCCTAGCCATCATCGGTGCCTCGCCAGCAGCAGACCGCTGCAGACGTAACAAAATTGAATTGAATCAGATTGTTGTAAGAAAATCCATATCACCCCTGGGTTCATTTGCATCATACCCCCCCATGAAAATCCGTCAACCCTTCATTGAAATTGCAATATTCTTTACATCAATCCACTGCGAGTGGGAACTTTGGAATGGAAGCACAGACTAGGACTACACCTCACGCGCGACACCTTGAATGACCTCAAGAAGGAATCTGTAGAACATTTAAAATGCATTAAAAAACCCTGGGGATCCTGCGTTGAAGATCTCCGTCAGTCGTAGGTTCCCGGTTTGAATTTGTCTTCAAGTTGAGCGCTGAGCACCAAGCGCCTGTCTGTGTGTTGGCAGTGGTCACGGTCACGCCCATGTCACATCTTGGAACCCCCCCATGCCTTGGCACAAGACCGCAAGACCTCAGGCGAGTCAGGCCTCCGAGTCATTGAATGGGACCTGGCATGTGAGATATATCTGTTTATAGGATTTCCAAGATCCATTTGGTCTTTTTTGGCTGATACACAAACTTGAATAGCGTCTGGACTTCCCAGCCCTGGGTTTGCAGAGGTTTTCATATGCTCCGGGATATATTTAGCTCCCAGCCTCCCACCACTGAATGCACCGGGCCCTCTCTGAACCATGGAAAGCAATTCTGGGCAGACAATACAGCGTGAGTGTACGATGACATGATGAAATACACACGTTCAACGCGTACGATGATAGGAGAGCTTGATTCAACCATGGACTTCATCGCGGGCACCATTGCGGTGTGTTCCTCACATACCCACCACATTGAGCTATTGCTGAGCTACAAAGGGAATCGCGGGTCTCGTGGTTGGATACCCATTTGACACAGGTCTGATTCAACATCTGGGATCGACTTCGTGTCATCTGAAGTCACCCAGTGAAAGTCCGTTTTCAGAGCCCCGGATTATCTGAGAGATACCATTCCACAATTCATGCGTTCGCGGCCATCGTGCGTGAGGAGAAGTTCGTCGGTCTGTATAAGGGAATCACTTCACCTCTGGTATTCGCACTCTCCACATGCGAACGAAACACTCATCCCACTCGCAGGCCACCGCCGCCCTCCTCAATGGTCTAGTCTTCGCGTCGTATCGGTTCTTCATGAAGATACAGCTTGACAGCCCGGATTCCATCCCAACCATCTCTCAGATAGCGCTAGCAGGTGCTTGCAGTGGAATCATTGCTTCGTGAGTGGCGCCCCCAAACCCTGGGTGCGCTGACCGCGTATCTGCCACAGGATCGTCACGACGCCAACGGAGCTGATCAAGATCCGGCAGCAATCGCTCCTCGTCCCAACATCCACTGCGCGGGTTGCAATACAGATATTCCGGGACGAGGGGGTGCGGGGTCTATACCGCGGCATGATGGCGACGGCGCTGCGGGACAGCAACTACGGTCCGTACTTTGCGACGGTATGTTGATGCTCCCCCACCTGCGTCGGTTCCATCTCATCAAATGGCTAAATTCAGTATGAGGCGACATCTCGGTATCTGGCGTCGGCTTCGTACGCCAGCAATGCTTCCGCTATCATGTCCGAGGCTCAGGCGGGGACGAACTGGCTTGCACTCCTCATCGCCGGAGGCATCGCGGGTATAGGTACCACAATTGTTGCCTAGACTCCCTTTCATGCTCATTGATGCTGAACCGATAGTTGGCTGGCTAATCACCTTTCCATTCGACGTCGTGAAGACCCGGATTCAGGGTGGTGGATCCATTACCATCCCTCCTCACCTTGGGGCATCAAGCGGACAGGCCCTCGCACCGACCCCGCCGGCGGCCTCCGATAGCACCCCGCTTCTAGGACACCAGCACGTTGTTGCTCGGCCTGATAATCCATACCGCTCCACGGTCTCAACCTTTGTCAATTCATATCGCGCAGAGGGCATTGAGGTCTTCTTTCGCGGGCTTACCCCAACACTCATCCGGTATGTTGCCATCACTCGAGGCTAAGCTCAACTTATCACTGCCGCCAGCGCAATTCCCGTCAATATGGCGACGTTTGCCACCTTTGAAGCCATCGTGAATTCCTTCTAACTATCTAATTTCGGTCAATCCCACTATGCCAATATGTTGCTGTTGGGTGCACCGATGTAGCTATGGTCCGAGGGCCGAGCTCAACCTCGTTGCCTCCGTTGCTAACCAAGCGGATTCCGAGTACAGCTCCAATCAATGGGGACGCCTCAGCCAACAGGGTTCGCCGACGGGGATACTTAGATGTGGCTCTAATCTTCAAGGGATGTATAGTAATCAATAATTCATCCTCTTGCATGCACTTGCGCAATGAGGTTATAATTGGGTGGTCTCTCTTCTTCAGAGGAGTTCCAACCGGATCTTTGGTTAGATTCTTAGGCATATGGTAATCACTCCCGAATCCTACTAGTCACTGCGGCGCCCCAAAACACCTGTGGGTTGTCCGCACTAATACTGTCATGGACCGCACGCTCCTCATCACAGCTTGACGATACATTGGTGTTCATCAGCAGATATATACCAGTATATTATGCTAGCCACACCGGCCTGCCAGTGGCAACTGAATTGGGTCAGGCTACCCTTACAACTACATCCAATCCATTTACATCCATTTCCCCCCATGAGGTCCGCCAACCCTTTAAAATATCACTGGTCAATTCACTGTCAATCGGAATGGAAGCTACCCAAGCCCATTATTGAAATTCATGTGGTAACACTTATTCACTAGCTTAGCGACTTACAGGTATCCAAGACCTTATGGTTCCTAGCACTGGGCCTCATTGAATGGAGCTCATCCAAGTTATGTCCGCTTATGAGGTGAGTTTCCAAGATTCACCCGTTTCCCGGCTGAAAAACAGCTCAGAGGGTAGGAGTGAGCATTTCCCAACCCTGGGGTTTGCGGAGGCCTTCATAAAGCTCCGGGGTATATTCAAATCCCACTCGACGAGCCTGGACATGGACGGCGATTCTGGACAGACGACGCGGCGTGAGTGTATAATTCCATGATACGATACGCCTGACACGCACAATGATAGGGGAGCTTGATCCCACCATGAACTTCATCGCCGGCACCATTGCGGTACGTCGCGCCATACCCTCACGATATTGTTGCTAAGGTGCAATAGGGAATCGTAGGTCTCATGATCGGATTCCCATTCAACACAGGTCCGGTTTGAATATTTGGGATCGGTTCCATGACATTTGAAGTCACTTAGTGAAGGTCCGGCGTTTCCAGAACCCCGGAATCTCTCAGAGATGTCATTCCACAATCCAAGAAGTTCGTGGTCTGCACAAAGGAATCACTTTACCCTTGGTATTCGTTCTCTCCGCGCGTTAAACGGGGCATTCATCCCACTTGCAGGCCACCGCGGCCCTCCTTAGCGGCCTCTTGTTTGCGCCCTATCTCGGATTTCGTCCCAAGCATCTCTCAGATAGCACTGGCAGGCACTTTCAGTGGAATAATCATTTCGTAAGTGGCGCCCTCGTGCACGAGACCTGTCGCGACGTCGGCGGGGTTGAGATCCAGCAGCCGTCACCGCCCGCGTCAACCTCCACAGCACAAATTACAACGCAAATATTCCAGGAAGCAGGGGTGCGGAGTCTTTACCGTGGCATGGCGGCAACGGCACTGCGAGACTGTGGTTGTAGTGCATACTTGGCGGTGGTGTCGATGCTTTTCCACCTCTCCATACTGGTCCATCTGATGAAGTGGCCGAGTTCAGTATGAGGCAGCATCCTGGTGTCTGGGGTCAGCTTCGCACACCAACAACGCAGCTTCTGACCATTCCTCCATCATGTCTGAGGCTGAGATGGGGATGGATTGGCCCTCTCTCCTCATTTCCGGAAGCATCGCAGGTATAGATCACAATTGTTGTCTCTGGCTCGCTTCCATATTCATGGACGCCGAACCATTAGTTGTTCCCCTAGTCACATTTCCATTCGACGTCGTGAGGGCCCGGATCCAGGTGAGTAAGCCCATCCCCATCCCTTCTGAGGAATCGAGCGGACGGGTCTAGACCAACCCCGCCGGTGGCTTCCGCTAGCATCCCACTCCTCGGACTTCAACAGCACGCCGTCCCCACTCCATAATTTCAGCGTTTGTATCCTGTGGAGGGCATCGAGGCCTTCCTTCGCCGACTCAGCCCAACCGGTAAGTTGTCGTCTTCCGTTTTGGTTCAACTCCTCCCATAGAATTGCTCGGTTGCTGTTCCTCATCTGTGCTAGCGAGCTTATTCTGACCGCCAGTACCATCCTTCCTGGCGACGTTTGCCACCTTGGAAGCCATCGTGAATTCCTTCTGAACATCTAATTTTGGTCCATCCCACCATGCCCGGCGATGCGCTGCCCTGGATGCGACAAACAAACTCCAATGCCAGTGGGTGGGGTCGATCCCAACCTCGCCGGCTATGTTACTCACTAAATGGCACAAGATTCTAGGACACTAGGCGAATAGGGTTCATGACGGCAATGGATATGGGGTCCAATCTCGTTCCAACTGGATTATTAGTTTGATTCCACCAATCAATAATAGTGTACGACCTGGCTAGATACGCGGTGGCTCGCTACCGTGCTCATCCTGGCCATTTCCTACCAGTCGCGGCGGCGCCCTCCCTTGCCCCACTTCTCTTCTAGGAAACTAGTCAAATATTCATAAATCTCCCTTTGTGCCCCCCGCCTTGAAATGCTATGATCGCTACATCGAATAACCAGATTAAATCTGCTGCCTTCGTTATATGCACCAACGGCTTACCTGTCGGTGAACATGCGGAATCTGAAATTGCGGATTTGCGCATGAGTAAGCATGTCGAGGAGGTGCGCCGAATTCGCGTAGTGCACATTATCGTCACCACTTCCGTGCGCAAGGAGGTAGGATATGTGGCCAAAACCTGTGACGTTAGAGATCGAGGCATTTATATATCCCCCTGGGTTACGGTCGGGGAGATTCATATAACGTTCGGTGTAGATCGAGTCTAGAAGAGAAGCAAGGTATATATTTGTCCCAGCATGCTGTAATGATTAAGGACTTGCCATATAAGCGCCAGCTTGTGACAGGCTGAAATGATATGCATCAATACCGGCCCCGAGAAGCAAGAACAGCTGAAATAGCTCACAGCGACGGCCATTGCCAATGAGTGAATTCCCGCGTCTGCCTCGGCCACTTTTGAACTCATGAACCCTCCATAGGACTAAAGGAGTTATAGCATCTGAGTGATGTGAGAGATATTCCACCTACCCATCCCCAAATCCCAATCCGCTTCCGGTCTACATACTCCTTTTCTGCCCATATCCTATATCAAGAACTGGTTAGCCACCGTTTGAAACCAGGTGGTTAACTCACCGAGCGGCATTGATCTGGTCTATCGTTTCCCAATACCCAAGATTACTTTTCACAGGGTTCCTCAGTTTCCTACCCTTGAATCCGGTTCCACGCCCGTCTACGGTGACAACGATGTACTGCATTCCACATGCCACGTAGTCGTGCCAATCGCGTCCAAAACGGAGGTCAACCATTTGGCTCTGGGGCCCACCATATCTGGAGTTATTGGCATAAGGAAATGTCAAATTAACAAATCGCTCAATAGGGCTCGCTCACACACGGAATAGAACCGGATACTTCGTCCGTCCAGAATCATCCATGCGGGGTGGACGCAGTTCCTTGACGTTTAATTCTAAATCCTCGCTCAAAATGACGACTTTGAAAAGGAAAAATATCGACCTACCATATCCGTCACTGATAATAGTCGAATAAGATACTGTAGGGGCTTCATACGTTGCCGTCAGATTAGTGAGTCGCTCGTTGTCGGACAAGACGTAGTCGAAGTCTGGCGCCGCCGTCATTGAGATCGAATGCCAATCGGGTGGGGGACCAACGCACCAGTGTTGTTCACCTGTATCACCTTTTGCCAGGGGATTCCCGGGCCTTGATAACTTAAGAGATAAAATCCTGCCCCCGGGGAAAAACTAGCTCGATAAAATGCTTGCTTTGTCACATCGGTGAGTGGCGTGGGCTTAGCCACTTCTTTGCTGTTCAGAGAGGGCAATGGCACAGAATACAAGTGCCGCTCGATTGACGAAGGGGAGGCAGCTTCAAAATACCTAATCAAGGGGGCGGTGTGAGGTCGAATCCACCTCACTAAAATAATAAGACCTACACAAGGCCGTTGGTGGCATCCACAGCGGTTATCCCTCCGGTCACCTCCCATTCACCATTAGTGAGGAACAGTGGTTTGTTCGTGGTAGCGGGGCTAAAGAGTGCAATATGATTGAATCCCTCTGGGGTGGGCACAATGTCAAGGTAAGCTGGGATTTCGGACAGTGTCGAGGGAACTGGGTAAATATTTTGATCCTGTTGTTTCAGTGTGATTAAATTTGCTGCATTTGTGTTGGGAAGCAATGACAAACGTTATCAATCCAGCCATCGTCTCCTTCCTCCCCATCCTTGCCTAGCTTGCGGACGACCTTTCCGCGGGCCCGTCCGCGAGCATCAGCGGTGGTCAAGTCGAACAGAACCACATTCCCGTCATCTGCATTCCGGTTGACCTCCTTCAATATCAGCGACGAATTCCCGACCCATGCAACCTCCAATATAATACTATCAGTAACAGGGTGGCGGCCCGGCCAGTCAAGCTCAAACGTCACGTTTGACGCGGGGAAGCCTGTAGTAACCACACTATCATCAGAGAGGTAACTTTTGAGGTCGAATACGTGGACGGAAACAAGAGGATTGTTGTAACCCGGTTTAGGGTATTTCATTTTCACGTCGGACGTGTAAGGAATAACAGCATCAGAGTCTTCTGTGGGGTTGTATATCGGGAAGGTGAATTCGTCGACGGCGGTCTCATCGAATACGAGGAAGGCGAGCTTTGTGGAATCCGGCGACCACCAAAGGGCGTGATCACCAGAAAATATTTCCTCCTCGTACACCCAATCGGGGACTCCATGGAAAAGCGAGGCATTACCCGCTGTTGTAATACGGATCGGTGCTGTGGATGGTCTGTGCCAGTGAGGCTCTTCATCAGTGTAGATGAAGATATGACATACGAGGGGTCTGCCAAAATATAGAGGTCGTTATCAGTGATGTAGGCAATTGATTGGCCGGTTGGTGACCATGTAGCATACGACGTAGTGGATGGGTCCGTGGGTGGTATAATGGGATGTGTAGTCTTCTCAGCAATATTATGGACGTAATAATTGCCGAAGGACGACCAGCGCCATTGCTGTTGAAAATCCTTTAGGCGTCGTAAGATGGAGAGGCGGGTGGACAAGCCTTGGTATAATCCGCTTTGATAAGGATATAATTCATGCCGGCGGAAAGATGCCAGTCAAACCAGAAAAGTGGAAACCCGCGTTCCTAAAGGTGTTAGCCACAATGTTTACATGTGGGTGTCTAAAAACTCACATCCCGAACATCCCTTTTCGCTACCAAATTGCTCGTTGTATTAGTCTTTAGATCGACAAGCTTGATATATCCATCTTCAGAGATAGAGAACACGCCATCTCCAGCTGAACACACCGGGGTGCGGTAATTAGGACCCACAATCCAGGAATGCACGCGATTTACTCACCTTCTGGGACCCAGTGCAATTGTTTATGGTCAATGCTGAATGTCCCATTGAACATGTGGTCCATCGTCAGCTTCCGGAACCCAGGAGTGTGGTATACTGTTCCAGAATATGTCTGGGCAGCGATAATTCCGATGATTGCAGCTAGGAAAACAAGCGAAGCTAGACATATAACCAGATATCGTAGGGAAGCAGGTCTCTAGATGATTAGTGAACTGTTGTTAGCAAAATGCAGCGCGTTCGATGTTCGGACTAACCTGTCGGTTTGGCAACTTCCAGTTACCCGAGCCACGCTCGACATTGCCAGGAGTCAAGGGCATATCCATGTCCATATCTTTACCCAACAATACTTCATCCTCATCCGAGCTTGGTGGGTCGAACACACCATCGCCATAGTATGTCGGTGGCCGGGCAAATTGTCCAAGGTCCTCCTCCAATTTAGTTGGCTGTGAATCAGGTATTTCTCCAGCGTCGAATAATTCTTCGGTTTCTTGAGGCAATTGCTCGTAACTGGTTATGCGCATCTTCCAGCCAGCAGTGCACCTGCACTATTGGTGGTGAACAGGTTGGTCAAAATTAAGCCGAGCAACGCTGCAAACGAATGCAGAATATTAACCCTAACCCCATGCTCGTTGCCGGAAACCGCTCAGAGCCTGTTGAACACACTCCTTGAAGCAAAACCATCACTGCATACTCATGAAATCCGAATCCTAAACTATGGCACCACAACCTACATCGAACTGGGATCCAGTTCTACTTATATCACAGGAAAGTGGAAACACAATGAACCCACCTAATCTATTTACCCCGTCCTTCCAGATTGTTTCAATGCAAACCCTACATTATCTGACCCTTTGCATATTTACCCCACCCCTCTTGAATTTTTTCGCAGAACCAACCTCGCTCACATATGAGGGTGGCGCGTCAAACGTTGGTGAGTTACTCCGCGTCATGTTAATGATGTACTAACTAGTTTAGGTATGGTGATGGACTGGCGCGAGATGGCGGGTCGGCCAACCGTGCGCGGGATGCATGGTGGAGAAAGATGGAGCTCAATCACCTGGGCCTGGAGTGAGGGAAAGAAAGTTGGTTTCGGATTGCGGGAGGACCAGTGGGACGGACAGATAGATCCTATGAGAGGATGGATCATTGCCTTCTGCTGGATGGTTGCATGCTCTGCCGAGTCAGTCTCCTCTTTGCTTTGCTGATATATTCATGCTCAATGCTGGCCAGTATTTATTATGTTTATACCCTAATTCGGCGACCCCGACTAATTCTCGATTTTGCTCTGACCCTCGTCTTCAATCACCTGGTTTTGACAACATACTACTCCGCATCAATACCCACATCCCTCTTCTTCTGGCTCGTCCTGATTGGTGGATCAATATTTACTGTCATTGTCGCTGAGCAACTTTGTGTAAAACGCGAAATGTCGGAGGGCTTGAAGGTATCCGTGCAGGCAGGCGAGGAAGAGATAGAAGGAATGGAGCTTGGGGCTTTGTCTACAAGGGACCGCATCTGGTATGCATCTTGGTTCCCTCACACTGACCCTCCACTTACCCCTGGGCTTCCTCAGAGTACTGACTAAATATCTCAGATAGATTGGATGTTTGAAAGGTCAAATGTATTGATAGTTCCATTTCCGCTCCCCCTATGAAGGTCCTTCAACGGTTAGCACACCTAAGGGCCCGCTTTACTCGCCTCAGAGGGTCAAACGATCGTGGTATGCGCGATGAATGGCTTTCATGTACCGACTATCCATTGGGGCCACCCCGAGCTGTTTCTACTTCAATGACCCGCCTTCGCCCACTCCGCCGGTAGGTTCCTTGCTCAGGCTCAAACGTTCAGCGGGATTTGTATATTCAGCCAATGCCTTCCTACGTTCCCGCTATAACGATGCCAGATTGCCCGATACGACAGCCCTCAGCCGCCACCTGCCACACTCTACTTACGCCTGTGTCCGGAACTTCCCAAATCCAAGAGCAATCACCGAGTAAGTGCCAACGCATACCAATCTTCCCAAACACTTTCCCTGGCTATCCCCACTTTGCTCATCGAGGGCCCTTGACACCCCAGTTTGGAGTCTGGGATCTTGTATTCCTCCAATTAACACCCACAGTCGCCGAGACCCCCCGCCACTCCTCAATGTCCCATTCATACTATCCGTGATAGAAACCCACTATACGAATAATGCTCCGAAATATGTTCTAGCCCCGAGTCCATGTCTTGCTAAAGATATATTATTTCCGGAGACCGGAATTAGGATCAAATGTTATGCGCCGAATACAAATATCTTGGTCCATGATCCGTCTCCTGTGAGTATTTACGACCAAGATTACAGAATACATCTTATTTCCACGCCTATCGGAGGCTGTGGTGGAATTAACTGATTCAAGACTGCTAAAATACTGTCATGTTACGGGATAGCGTTCGGTATGCTCACCGCCTCGCTTCCGTGGCCAATTGCACCGCGGCCATCCCATTCCTGCGGGCCTCCGCCTACCACCCTGTCTTATCTTACCACCGCCCAACCTCAGAACTCCATGCGACTGGACAGCCAGCACATTTGCACATCACCCAAACATTTTAGCAGTCAACTCAAGTTGCATGGTCCTCATGACACAAGGGACCAAAAATTTTAAGGACCACGTGAACTTGATCTCCGGATTTGTGGCTTCCTGTCGCGAGAACCCTTCAGCAGCTAAGCGTCTCCAACCCTGACGTTACGGCTTCCAGCTGCAGACTTGTTCTGTCAAATAGACTGCCGGAAAGACACCAAAGCTCGCCTCATGGATGTCGGTTGCGCAAAGATAGTACCTTGGCAAGTGCATGGGGTAGGCGCGGCTCAGTATAGGCATTTTGGGAGTTGACCGGTTGTCGTAGTAGCCCTGTCATCGTGAATAGGGCCACGAATGTGCTACAGCGATCCTTCAAACTCTTTGTTCATAAGTCGCTCCGACCCCTTCCGACCCCGCGTCCTTTCAGACAAGGATACGCCATTTCTCGGACAATGCATTCACAGCCGTCAGGTGATGCCCGTGATACACCCACCCCCAAGAGAGACGAGTCGCAGCCGATCTACACCCATACCTAGCATCAAATCCTTCATTAATCATTATCTCGCATGCCACATGGCATCCACCATTCACTGCCCAAACAATAAGGATGGTAGGTGGATATTGATATTGTCGATGACCACCGCATGAACATAATCGCCATTACCCTGGTGGGTGTGTTTGCATGTGTGGACCTCATAACTCATCAGTCAGCGATATATCGACAGCGTACACGTACTATCGTTCCCTGTGAACCGAAAACTCCCTGGCTAACGAAAGATCCATTTTTATAAAATCAAAAATCTCTCTTCTCCCTCCGGTCTTTTTCCGCTTTCCACTGTAGACTATTCATGCATATGCCCATTTAATATCTAAGAACTTGAGCTGTGTT
>QGOG01000256.1:0-31056 GCA_003313185.1 Collybia sp. MG36
ACTCCCCGCAGGAGTTGATGGATGTGACCTTGACGATGAGGCTGCGATAGTGGATGAAGAGGGCGACAGCAGTGGCGACCGCGTGGGCGTGACCGGGCGCGGTGGACTGGGTGAGCGGGTAAACGTTGGGGTCGCAGGCACGAATGCGAGCTGGGGTGCCGACCGCATTCCAACCATTCCTGGATCCGTCTGCACGGCCGCCGACACCCTGTGCCTTCTGCCCCCGGTGCTCCTATGTTGTTTCTTGACCGTAGGCTCCGGTATGGGCTGGGTGGTGGCCGCTGCTTCGCCATCCTCGAGGAGTTTTTTCTCCGCCTTCCTTTTCAACATCCACCAAACTGCACCCGCTGCGTCGCATGCATCTGTTAGTACCGAATGCACGATCTGGGCTGTGTCGAATCCGAGGAGACTCAAGGTATTCAAGAGGTCCTGTTCGAGTGGCGTAGAGAAGATGATTGGCGACGGCGTGCTGAGCAACGAGGCGAAATCCAGGTCCCGCGCTTGGGGCTGTGAGGATAGGGCTGACTTGTCCGTCGTCGGGGAGGACGGGTCCGAGAGATTTGACGACACTGAGCGTCGTTTTGTTCGTGCGGGTGTACGAACAGGATGGATGGGTGGTGGCTTTGATCCCGATGAATTGGTACGCTGTCGTGGGGGTGTCTGACTCCGTGGACGGCCGCGCACTTCAGGGTCTTCCTCGACAACAGTTTCGGGACGCACAATTTTCGAGCACATGGAATCAATGTTAGTTTGGTAGATAATGGGTTTTCGGAGGGTTGTTTCGCTGGGGTTTTTGTGAATGGGGTGATCAGCTTTGTGGTTCATGTCTTCCTCGAAAGGGTCATCGGAGTCATTTGGTGTTGTCGGGGTGGACACAATAGCATCTGAGATGAAGGGATCATCAGAGCCTACAGATAGTGTGGATGTTTCGGAAGAACGGTGAGACTCTGGGACATGATATGGTTGCTCTGGGGAGGATGATTGGACGGATTCGAGAGGAGTGTTGAGGAGACCAGCACTGTGGGAGGTAAACCATGGGTGGGCTAGAATCTGGGGGATAGTGAGTCGTTTAGTGACGTCTTTCTGAATGATGCCTTTGATTAGATCTCGAGATTCTAGGATTGTTGATCAATAGCAAGTATGGGGTATGAAACCACACTTACCTGTGGAAAGCCATTCGGGATCGTCAAATTCGCCTTCTATTATCTTGTCGCGCATCACAAATTCGTCATCGTCGTCGAATGGTAGAGTTCCAGTCAATAGACAATAGAGAATGATCCCTAGCGACCACACATCCACCTCTAGGGAGATTATCAAACTAGGGCTGTGAAAGGGTGAAAATCACGCACCTGGACCCTGATATTTTTTCTTTTCTAGCATTTCTGGGGCAGCATAGCCAGTTGTGCCGCAGAATGTTTCCATGAACGCTCCACGTTCAAACTCGCGGGTAAAACCAAAGTCACCAAGCTTGACGCGGCAGCGCTCGTCCAGGAGGACATTTTCAAGCTTGAGGTCCCTGTGAATAATATTGTTCTCATGGAGGTAGGCGACCGCAAGACAGAGTTGTCCGAATATTATCCGAGTCTCGTCTTCATCCAGCCTGCCCTTCTCAACAAGATAGTCAAAGAGCTCTCCGCCACAGCAGAGCTCTGTCACGATCCAGATGGCGGACTCGGTTGCAATAACTTCGTACATTTGAGTGACATGGGGATGATGGAGCTGACGGTGATGATGAATCTCTCTGGTGAGAGAAGCAGAGAGACCTTTGGGTATTTGCTTGATCGCTACACGGGAAGAGGTCAGGCGGTGTGTGCCCATGCGGACTTTCCCATAGGCGCCTAGATGGAGTGAGAATGTAGTAGAGATGAAGATGAGACATTGGGACCGACCCTCGCCAATGACCTTTCCAAGGGTATAATTTCCGACGACACGTATTTTCGTGGAGGAGAGTTCCTTTCCGAGTTCGTTGTAGGCATTAGCAAGTTGGGCTTTATGATTCTGAGTGACTGAAGCGGAGTGTTTATGGGCATGAACAGTAGACATGGTAGGATAGAATAGAAAGCAAAGGAGAAAGGAAATGAGAGGAAGGGGCACAGAGGCCTGGTAAAAATCAGATATGTTGTGGGTTGCGCTGTCGTAGCTCAGGCCTCTTGCGGTTGTTGGTGGCTGCTGTAAACTAAAACGATGATTGCAACGGCTGATGGGTCAATTTGCTATTGTTGTGACATCACCAAATATAGAAATCCCAGACTCCTACATTCTCAGCCAGTGACCATCTCTGGTGGTTCGACGAGCGCCCCCTCGACCTCCTCCTCATCGCTGCTCCCCCCTTCGCCCCCCGACTCCATACCCACATCCACCGGCTCCGTCTCTGGTCCCGACCCCGGCCCCTGCACTACCCCGATTCTTGGGTCCCACCCCAGCTCCTCCGGCTCTTCTACCTCCACCTCCACCCTCTGCTTCCACTCAAATTTCTCCCTCAGCATTGTCACCGCCCTCACCGCCCGCTCTACCCGCCTATCATGGTCCCCGCGTATTTCCTCACACTCCCGCAGCACGTCTTCATACTCCGGCTTCTGCCTCCGTTGGCCGAACCCGGTTGGTAATGGTCCTGGTGCTACGCCCAACACTCCGGCGCTTCCCCGCGTGCTCATGTGCTCAGAAAGCCGCCGCACCGTCTCACTTTCCATCCTCAGCACATCGATCGTCTGCTGGTTCCGCAGCAGCGGTATCACCTCATTGTCGAGCTGCGCGTCGCTCATCCCTGTGCCCGGATGGAGTGCAATCCGCTCGTACGCGTTTATTGCGACATGCCTTGACGCTGAACCTGTCTGAATTGGCGTGATTAATGAAGTCGAAAAGCTGTGTGTCTGCGACAGGAGGATGTTGTATTTTGACAAGATGTCCGGCCACGCGGGCATCGCGTCGTGGTATCCATTTTCAATTGTACGTTGCAGTCCTTGAATCGATTCAATAATCTGGTTTGCCTTAAATTTCAAAGATTCCAGCTGCGATACAGGCAAAATCGACATGATGTTTGGTGAGTGAGCATTGCCAAACCCAGCCTCAGGTAAAAGACGCAGGCAGACATGATCAAATAAAGATCCTGACATAATATTAATGACGGAAACACAGTGCTCGACAATTTGATGTATTTGCTATTTACAGACTCGACAATTAGAATACGAATAAAACCAACCTCCTATGGACCCACGAACGCAATCGCAGAAATTAAACGAGACATAGTAAGTTGTTGTTTGGAAATCCCTAGCCCTAAAGCCATAGCTGCTGTTTAATCGAATAATAGTGCTACGTGTTGAGGTGGAACTGTGGAGTGCAGAAGATGGTGAGCGATCAAGCCGTCAACGCGTGAGTGCACGTACAGAACCCGAAAAGAGAGCGGACCCCACTGTCCGACTAAATGATGCCAAGACCTGGGCCACCCAACGAAGAACCCGTTTGTTCACCGACAAGAGATTTTTCGGTCCCAGTGCCCAGGAGCCGACTGAGAATGACAGAGAAATCATGGTGATAGGAATAAGCACATGTGCTGGGAACAGACAAGTTGGAACCTTCAGATTGGTGCACAATGGGATTTCGGCTGGACCAGTCCTTGAGCTCCATGGCAAGTCTGACAACGCTCCTGAGAGAATTCGTAAACCCTTCCTCCCCACAGTTACAACTGTCCAATTCGGTCTTTGCTCGGGTGGTGACAGTGAAAACTGCGTCGATGTTGGCGACCAATTTAGAGACATCACATGTCATGAGGCTCGCAGTCGTTTTGATAATTGAGCCAATCAGGTTGGCGTCGAACAAAGGTGAAGGGAGGGAGAAACTCTTGAGGTCAATGACGGCGGTGGCAAGGGCGAGAAGAATTTCTGAATAAATGGTGGGTTGGTCAAGAGGTGGAGGCAATACGAGTCCAGATGATATCCCCGATTCCTGAACTGGAGCGGCAGAACTAGGCTGTGCCGAACTTGGTCCTTGACTGGACGGCCCTGTCGGATTATGTTTCGCTGGTATCGCGCCCCCCGCGCGGGGAAGTCCGTCCAGTAGTGTGGATAACCCAAGATCAATGGAAAAATCTGGAACAAGAGAAACTCCAGATTCAGATTGAATCACGCTGCGACTATTGCACCATGCTTGCAGGTCAAGTGCTTTGACAGTAAGGTTAACAATTTCCTCCGAAAAGCGGGAAAGACCGAGGTGCTCAATACAGTTGCAGCCATTCAGCGAGGTATTTATAGATACGAGGAGATCGACAGTCGCATTTATATCATCGACCAGGGACGAGACAGTTCCAGCGGTAGAGAGGGACACCAGAGTGGTAATGAACGCGTCGGTAAGCCGAGTATCAACTAGAAGAGACCCAGGATTCGAGGCATTTGACGGAGGGGGGAGAGGGGGACAGTTGCGAGCTGCCGCTGCACCCAAGCCTAGAAATGTGCCGATTCGTGTCTTCAAATCTGAATCCACCGCGAGAGTTGTCTCTAAAGTAGAGTTGACCGAAGTTACATAGCGCCTTCTTTCTCTTTTCATTCTGGAAGTTCCTAGGGATACACCCACGGGGTTCTGTATCGAAATGCATTCGTCTCCTTCAAGGTTAGCCACCCAGCCACCCTTGCACTTGTTCACGATGCAGCGGTAATCGGCACAGGTTGCTTCAAGAATATTGGGCAAGGCACGACAATTTGTCCCTTGACGTCCCGAAAGAGATGGTGATTCATGGAAAGGGTGCGGAACCAGACAGCCACCACCTGCCGATTTCATGGCTGAGTAAACGAGATGTAGATATTTGAAGTCTTACAGGACTCCAAATCTGTTTTCGGATCGATACATTCGAATGAGTGGGGACCGGAGGCGACGACCTGTGTGGCAGTAGAAATTCCACAAACCGCTCTCTTGGGTCCACAGTATGCTTGTGCTTCTCGGAAATTTGAAATAAACCGGGCTTGCGATTTTAAGGAGCGAGGCGCTGCAGATCCACAACCCTGAAAGGTGCCCCATAAGCGAGACGAAGCAGACAGTATAATTGCGTATATGCGCCAGGTTCAATCCTTCACTAATTCAACTTACATGTGGGTATGATCCGCATTTGTTGTTGCACATCGTCAGAGGCGCCTTACACACGCATTCATCGCCACTTCGGATAAATGGCGGGTCACAATCATAATGGCACGGGTCTCTGTTGTTGCAAGTTCTATGGGCATGGTTTGGGAGTGCGCACCGGCGGGATTCTGAAGAGTCGTTAATCTACTCGGTATCAGACGTGCCCCCGAATGAGAATCAACAAAAGACTCACAAGCGTCCTAATGATGCTCGAAACTCGAGCCTTTCCGAGAAGCGCGATCAAGAGCTGAATGTCGACGTTGGTATCAAGGAAGATGTCAAGGTCCTGTGAGGGTGATACATTAGCTGCTCAGGGCGGATTGAGACCCAATGAAGCCTGCCTTGAGACATAAGCAAAGGTGAACGTCTGCCAACAAGCCAAGAAGACCAGCAGCCTTTGCAAGAACATTTCCGTCGAGTGAAATGCAAATATCAATAAGGTCGCGTGGGCGAATCTTGCTATGTTGACGCAGTGCGATGGAATGTGAAGGAGGTTTGTAGTCGCGATGTGCTAAGACGTGGGGGTGTATGGAGAGCGCGGCGGGGATGAAGTAGATTGAGGCGAAAATGAACGCAAAGAACGTGTTTGTAAGATGCATGATCAAGCGTGCAAAGCCTACAAGGCGGGTCCAATGGATAGGCGGTGGTGGGAGGGTGAAACGGAACTAAGAATCCTGGAGACAAAAGCGGGAGCCTTATATATACATTTGGCGGGATTGTTCTGGCGGAGTTTAGAAGTCCCAGTGGCAAGAGGTGATGGGTTGAGGAACAGTTTCGCCGAGATCTCCTAAAGCAGACATAAAATTGCCACATATGGAAAGTGATTTACCGTTCTTACATTCATTGTTGATGGAAGTAGTAAGCATCAGCCCAACACCCAACTTGAAGCGGATCGGTGTTAGTAATATTATTCCGAAGAAACCAATCCGATAATATAGAATCCCCACCCGCTGGTCACCCAAAATTCGATGAAGAGCCAGTCACTATACCGTGACGTGTATGGAAAGTTGAAACCCCCTCCCAAAGATTCAACCGCGAAGCACGAAGCCCTAGGAAACAACTTAGTACCGTTAATTCTGTTCTACTAATTTGATCCGCAACTTACACACCCAACGGATTGAAATTCCGTGCCAGCTTCCTATTATAGCCAACTCCACTGGCATATCTGCGTCTAGAACGAATCGCAGGAGGCAGATCCATAGTCAATTGCCATAAACCGATAGCCACTTGATTCTGGTTTGATGGAGTACCAACTCATGAAATGACTCCGAGTGATTGAGGTTATTGACGGGGAGAGGCTCGCTCTGAATGGCAGTGAATGCTCAGGGATTTACCACGCACACCTCTTCAATCTAGTAGAACCTGCCATTCCCCCGCAAACTTATTATCCCCATCGTTAGCCCTTCCGACCTCCTAGCATGGCGATGGCGTAGCCCTGTTCGAGTAGGACACACCTGTTGAAGCGAACGTTAAGAATGTTACCTCCAGTTTTCATCAAGCTGAAGTCACCGGGAGTTGATGCAGGCTCTCGGCATGGACTAACTATGTGGGGTTCTGCCAAACGTCGCCACCATGGTTTCGCCTGAACCCAACGAGTTGTATCAAGCAATTCGGGCCGGTGCATGAACATGACACAATCTCGGCTCCAAGACACCGGATAGAAGCAAAAATGACGGTGCTGTCACCGATCGTTGCGAATCCCAATTTTCTGCCTTTCCCCGATCTACCATCGGGATGCTAGGAGGAGCCTCGTACCGAATAACATGTCTTGCTTTGGGTATAAAAGCTTTGACGTTCACATCCGTCTATAGCTAGCTACTAAGCAAAAATATCCGAAATGGTCGAAATCATCACCGAACAATTGTTCATTCCTCCATCCTCTTCATACCCCCTCCATGTCCTCGCCACACGATATAGAGACCGACACCACAGCTTCGAGGATGGGCACACATTGATCTTTCTTCATGCCATTGGCACGCACAAAGAAACTTGGGATATTGTCATTCGAAACCTCTTCGAGCTCTCATCAGGCTCTAGCACGCGTTGTACTTTCACCGTACGCGATGCCTTTTCCATTGAATGTCCCAACCATGGCGAATCGGCAGTCTTGAATCATGAGGTCCTACAGACCCAGTTCGCAGATGCTTGTGCGGAAATATATCTGAACTGCGTCTCGTACACTGACAACTGGATTATAAAGGGCATACGCGAGAGTACAGCATGGCTGTACATTCGTTTTTGACCGCGGGTACTTCGCGCGGCGCCAGGATTGATTTTTCCCAGCGCAAACTGATTGCTATAGCCCATTCATTTGGTGCCCCGGCTACGTATGGAGTCCTGGCTTTCATCGCTTCCTTTTATTCACCACAACCAACAGTTTTCTCATGAGAGAACTGAGTCCCAAAATCCCCTGGCTATCCATAATTGCCATTGAAGCGGGAATAAGGCCCTTGCATTTCAAAAAATCGCCCGAAGTTCTTAAAAAAACTCAAACGTGGGTCTGGCTTCGCCCTGAGATATGGTCAAGCCGCAAGGCTGCCCAGATGGAATTGTCGAAAGCTCCTATCTATCGTCAATGGGATTCTCGGGTGCTGGCACTTTACGTGGTGGGAACACCCCTTGGCAGGCATCATCATCCGCTGATAATGCTTTCCCAGAAACACGGTCTGATACCCCATCCCGCTGCTGCCATTCCCGAGTTCCACGACTTCAAAGCCGTCGTGACCGCAATCACCAAACAACAAGAAATTGTGAGTACATTCCCATCTATCTTGTTCGTTACTCCTTTGCTCACGCGGGATTCAAGGCTTGTTTTCGAAGTCCTGGTATACGGGAAGATGGCATGCGGGCATACGAGCAAACCATCAAGGAGACCCCGGTCCACCTTGTCTGGGGAACGATTGATGAGCTGGTGTAGGTGCAAATGTGAATCTCGAATGGCGGGTCGCTAACAAGTAATCAGATCTAGCGAAGTCAAGGACGCGATCTCTCGGCCGTGCATGGGTGCGCCCGCGTCAGTTCGATATATCCTAAATGCGGGGCATCTTGTGGGTTTCCATACTTCACTAATTTGGGTGTGATGATCGTTGCCAATCTAGGTTGTCCAACAGCAGCCTGAAGCCGTTTCAAAACATATCTACGAGATCATTTCATCCACCCTGCCGGTCCCTGTAGCTCAAGCAAGAGCTTTGCTATGATATTTGGTGAAATAAATAAACTTATCAATTGTGGGGGATGCACAACAGGATGTATAGGCAACCCATCTCTACACATACAGTTCATAGTAATGTTTGTTCGATGTAATGAAACTCAAAACCCGGCTTGAGCTGCTGCCTTGTCGGCGAAGGAACCCCTTGGCTCCCATGCCTTGACATGCCCTAGCTCGGCCTCAAGTTTGTCAAGATTATTGCCTTCAGGGGCGCCCCAAGCACCCCCACCGGGGGTTTCAATGGTCAACTTATCCCCCTTACCCATCCATACTGTCGCCTTGCCTCCGATATTGATCTCTCGCGTTACGGGGCCACTCCCATCACCTAGGTCACCATCCTCCTTCCGTGTTTGCTTGACCCAGGTGTTTCTTCCTAGGGCCCCTGGCCCCCCACCATCCACACCGTATGGCTGTCTTGTTCTGCGCTAATGAGGTGAGAACGGTGTCAGACGTGAGCTCGTTGAGGTGAGGAATAACTTGCCTCGGATAAGATTGAGACCTGCATCGCCTCGAGGAATTCGATGTCCCTGACAACACCCTCCCCACCGTGCCACTTCCCCACCCCTGCGGACCCGTCTCGTAAGCCGAATTGATGTAGCATCACAGGATAGCGCCGCTCGAGAATCTCAACATCTCCGATACGGGTGTTTGTGATGTGAGTGTGTACACCATCAGTTCCATGCCACCCGGGGCCAGCACCGGAGCCTCCGGCAATCGTCTATTTCATGTTCTGAAAAGGGACCAGCTCAAATCAAAATTCCAAGTACCTCGTAGTATCCCCATCCAGCAACGCTTGTACCATCCTTATCCTTGCCCCCTGCACCAAAGGTGAGATTGCTATCTAGCCATCAGTGAAATTCGGAGTAGAATGAATGTGCAGGTGAGCGCACTTGGTGCATCCCTGGCTCGCAGCAGCAGCGCGAAATGCTTTGAGAACTACATCAACGATCCGCTGAGATGTAAGTACATTGCCACCACATACCGCCGCCGTTCGAGACGGCGATAGCAGTGATTTTTCGGGAATATTGACTGAAGGAATTGAACTAATGGAACCCTGAGCCAAATGAAACTCACTGCTTATTGGTACAAGGCATCCTGCGTTCAAAGGGATGTCAACATCAAGCATTGATCTCATGCAGTAAATAACTGCTGAATGGACAACAGATATTGGGGCGTTGAGATTCCCTCGTACTTCGCAACCGGTTCCTGCAAAGTCAAGAACCGCGGAACCATTCACAGCGTCAATTTCAACTTTGAGTTGTATCTGAATGCAACATCAGTAGGGTCGAATAGTAAGAATGGGCAGCCTACCGGCGAGCCATCGTCAAGATAATCGACCGCAGCTAGGATATTGGTGCCCGCGCGTTTGGAAACATCCCGTAGGAGGTTACGAACAGATGTCTCAGCATTGGAGCGGATGTGGTACATGTACTCTTGCACGGTTGCCAACCCATAATCAGCAACAACTACCTCGATATGTATTGGAATAAAAAATTTGCCCAGGAGAATGATAAAACTCACGAGCATGGATGAGTTGGATTCCTTTGTGATTTGCTGCTATTTGCTATTGGGAATGTAACTTATGCGAGTTAACCTGGAACGCTTGTAAGAACGAACCGCCTTCAAATCGCTCTCCACATCCCGAAAATTTCTGCATCCTGAACTTCCGGGATATTGGCTTGGTTTTTTAACCATGTAGTCCATAAGGCCCTCTCGGTTGAACATCCCATTATCCACGATCTTGAAACTGACAATTTCCGCGCCTTCCTCAAAGATGTTGACGGATGTTGGTGGCATCGACCCTGGAAGTATTCCACCGATATCTGCATGATGCCCGCGTGACGCCGTGAAGAATATAATATCCTTTGTGGTGGAATCAAACACGGGCGTAATGATGGTGATATCCGGTAGATGGCTAGAGGGGGTCTCAAAGTTGAATCGCAAGACGATTATTCTAATACGCACGAGCCCCCAGCGTGGGGGGAATTCGTCATCAAGACATCCCCCTCCTTTAAATCCCCTTTATGAAGCTTCATTTGATATTTAACTGCACTGACAATCTGTAGCACTCCAAGCAGCGGATTTGGGGATCGGGATACTCACAAACTCATTGATCCTAAATGGATTGGGATATATGGCGCGTTGGCAACAAGGTCACCATCGGGCGCAAATAGGGCACATGAGAAGTCGAGTCTTTCCTTGATGTTGGTGCTGATAGACGTTTGTTGCAGGGATCGGCCCATGGCCTCCGCCACACTCATGAAGCGATTGGCAAAGAGCGTCAACAGAATCGGATCAGGGCTATTCGCCTTGTTCGACGTTGTAGTCATGTTGGAAGATTGTTTGACGCTTCAACACAGTTTTCGAGGTCCTTTATATCTCTGAACTATTATGAAATGGGTCATACTTATTTCCGTTAGGTTTCCGAGGCGGATTCCCAAGCGCGCTGTACTCCAGATTCGTGGGCTAGCACAGATAGCTAAACTTTGAATCACCATACCTGGACGCGCTCTGTGGTGCAAGCCCCAATAATCAGGTTGCTGAAAAACTGGTGACGGTCAACGCCTGCCGGGGCCGGGGACCCGGCCCGTGAATTGCAGAATGTTGACCATGGCGGCTGCTTACCAGTAAGTAACCACACACCAGCCATCATAGCTATCGATATTCCTCCACAACTCTGAACTTTTGGCGGCCTAAAATGTCTACACTAGCAGAGTTCATCTCGGACCAGGAAAATTTAGTCAAAGAAGCGGCCCTGGCACTTCCACATGAATTTTCACGGTGCACACATTCTCTGGGGCCCATAAGGTTTTTCCCTCCTGCTATATCTAAACCCACCCACTGCATACCTTTGATGTTGGAATGTTAGGCAGGCGGTTTATTTGTGTCTCACTTGTGCCGTTCCTCGTGGTCTATGCTCAGCTTGTTCAATAGCTTGCCACACCAACCACGATCAAATTGAGTTGTTAGTATCAGTATTGTGCTTTCACCACGCGGTATGCTTATTTCCATCTCAAGATTCCCGAAGCGCAATTTTTGTTGTGATTGCCCCACCGCTGCCATTACCCATCCCTGCACACTTCACACCCAAGTCGAAGAGGAAAACCCATTGAATACATATGGGCCAAATTTTCTGGGGGTCTTCTGTCGTTGCGGTAGACCATATGATCCCAGGACAGAAGTGGAGACGATGATCCAATGCCTTGCTTGTGAAGTTTGTTTGTGTTCTGATAATCACTTCCCCGGATCTGGTGTTAATGATCTCGTTGCTTTCAGGATTGGTTCCATGAATCTTGCTGTAATCTTCGGGAAAGGCCACCCCAGACCCCAATTGACAGTCCATCAGAACAAGCCCCTCCCATGGAGGAAGATGCGACATCAGAAACATCGTCCTCGGACCTTCCACCTCCTCTCATATCTGGTTCAGACTATGAATCGTTCGTATGTGGTTCATGCGTCCTGCGCATTCCCACACTCAAGCGCTGGGCTGGTACGCCTGGAACCATGATGGCCGTTCGGGATGATCCTTCTAGCCCTTGGCGGTGTTTGGGTGATACTGCGCGAGACGATAACGACGGCACCAATATCGATTTAAATGAACCTTTGATTGTTGGCACCAAACGTTCTCATCCTGCTGATGACGCCGACCCTAATCCTAAGCGGGCGCGTTTAGCAGGACCCCAGTGTTTGGCGCCCCCTCCCAGCCCTTTGGCCGAAGCTATCTTGAAAAGCGGCGGGGTAACGCTTGATCCCAATACGAGGCTCGGCTCAGGTGATGTGTTCCTCACTAGTGGATTTCGGGAGCGATGGTGTCATTGTCCTTTAGTCAGTTCTCTTCTTGCCCCTTGTATTTATTCATTTTGACGCGACGCAGTGCCTGCCTTCGCTCAAAGAAAATCCCTTTCTGTTAGAGGAAGAGGAAACCTATGAACCCCCTAAAGATCCTGACTCAGGTATTTAACCCACCGTACTCTCAATACATTGCTCCAATAGCCTGCATATAAATAGGTCTTTCGTTTGAAGCTCTAGGGATGCGCGCACTGGAAAAGCTTCCGCGTGATCGTGCCATTGAGGGTATTCACGCTTTCAATAAAATGCGGTGTGTTGTATGATAGTTCCTGGGTTATTTGTGTGTTGAACAATGCTCTAGGGACGATCTTGTCAAATATCTACGACCATTCGCTCAGGAAGGCAAAGTTGTGGGGGAGGCTGATGTCAAGGAGTTCTTTGATTCGCTAAAGGAAACAGAAAAGGCTCGGTGACATTACAGAGGATTCAGATACTACGAGTGCCCAACATATCCTCTCCCCATGAGGTATTAACCTTTACCAAAAGCGCCCCTTACCACACAAACATTGTTGGGTACGTACTCCTTGGCATGTAACATAGGATATAAATTCTCCCAATCATCTCCATCAGTGAAGTCCCAGTCTTTTACCATTTCTTCCATCAGATAACGTTACTAGAATATTGAGTAACGTTACATGGCGCTCTCACGGCATTCGAAAGCCAGGAGCGGGCGTCACCGGTTTCCGCGCGCAATCACCTTCTCACTATGGCATACGAACAAACATTCGAACCAGACATTGGAAAAATACACCAATCCCGTGACAACTTACATCTAAATGGGGCACTGGCGGCAACATCTGCTCACCAATAAGCATGCCGAAGATTGAAAGTGAGGTCAAAGTAAACCCTGGAATATTCCATGTTCAGGGGGTTTCCTTCTCTTCATATATTCCTAGGGGAAGCCTAGTAGCATGAGGAGAAGGGCTTTACAGATGGTGTGCTCGTCATGTCGGCTCATCTTGCACCCACCATCGCTCGTATGAAGCGGGATCTGCGACTTCCCCCCAATTTTTACTCCCGATAATCCGCACCTCTTCCCGCGAGATAATCACACGTTCAACACCCCGTCGGTTCAATTCATACTTATCTCAACCAACAGCATCCTTCTAAATCCTTACTGTCCTAATCTTCAACAAATCAAGCCCGCGGGTGGGTATCTGTCCGTGATTCTCGCGCTGTATCCCACTATCATTGGCTTAGCACCACGCCGCGCGACTCATATAATTTGAGATCATCAAATTTAACCTCCACACAAACAAGTCCCGTCCATGACATACCAAGGCAGCTTTGTGGCGTAATCTTTAAAATATTCTTTTGATGAGTCAATGGCCGCTTTGTCTCACGTGTGGGTTGTTGGGCGTGATGCCGGCAGATGCGGTCGACTACAAGTGGAGATGCCCAACGCCTACCAGTGTACTTATACCAGAGGGCATTTCAGATTCCAAATTTTCGCGTGTTTCTCTGATAGTAAGTGTAACCGGCCGAGTCGGATCTTCAGGCGGGTGGTTTGTTTATAGAAACTAGATTACACGCGCTGTCCAAGCCATATCACAAGTGATGACTCTGGCGTTCTATTCTCACCAGATGCCAATTTCGTGGCTCGTAAAATTTTGGGTCCCAGAACGATGCACGCCATTTTCCAAAGGAAAGTTGGAACCGACGTACACATTATAGACATGTTCAGATCACTCACGCAGTTACACACCGAAATCCTTTTCTGGAAAACCCGTTTTTCCAGGGATCCGAACGGACGGCCAGGTATGCACCGCCCACAAGATGAAAGGAGAACGGATACAAATTATCGCACCTGTAGGTCACCCTAATGGTATAATCAATTACAACCCCCATTCGATGTGCGTCTTATCCAGCAAGGGGGAATCTTCCAGATAATGTAGGGCCAAACATCTATAGTACATTTTGTCTAATGCAATGCTTTACAATGGATAAATACCGTACAGATAAAGATGCAATGAAAAGGTACAGAAGTCATAATCAACCAAAACTATCAACCGGAAATTGCTAGCGCGAAAAGCGGACCGTCAAGTTTTGGCCAATGCATTACAGCATTGCTTGGAAAAGATCATCATGGGGAATTGCGGTGCCTGTAAACACGGGGAGATCGTCCAGATATGCCTTCCACGCGGCATCCGAAACGATGGGTGCTTTAACATACCTCTCGATATTCAAGTCCGAGAGATATGAACCCAGACGGGGAAGCATTGCTGTAACCGCTTTGTCCTCGCGGATACGCTGCTCCATGCGGGTTATGCCGGCTTGCTCCGTGTACCAAGCTGGGTCTTGGCGTATGACCGCACATTCGTAAACATCCAATATGATTCGCGGTAACTTCGCCTTGAGTGCGGCGGAGTATGCTAGTGCGTGTCCAATCGCTTCAATGACAGTTTGTGATTGTGGCAAGATTAGAGCATTGAAGGAGTCGCTCCGGTGGTCGTAGTTGAGTGATTTGAGCAGTTGTGAATTCTCTTCTAGGAGGGATGACGCGTGCTGGGCGAGCAAGGATTCATCGGGATCCGGGAGGGGAATCTCGTAACGCCTGAGGAGAAGTTCGGAGAATAAACGGATACACAACGTGAGCACATCGCCTTCAGCAATGATAACCCCTTTCCCGTCATTCTAGGCGTGGTTGAATGGAGATTGAGAAACAAAAGTCAACTAACATACCTCAATTCGTGCCATGTAATTTTGTTCAAAAGTTCCCTGCGCGCCGCACCTCTCCGCGACTTCCGGAACACAGCGCTGGAAGTGCCGACACACCGTAGTTTTGACAATCACAGATATAGCGTGCCTAACACGATGATCTACGCTTTTTTCCATTGCCTGTTCGATGGCGCGGGGGAACCAATTGTCCACAACCAATCCAACTGCGGTAGCATGAGCAATAGGCCACTGCTGAGTACGGAATGATATGATGGCCACAGGTTCATTTCGTTTCCCTTGAAGAGTCCGGTGCATTGAATATCTCCCGCCGATATAAGCGACAGCTTTGATCGCAGATATCCATGGGGCAGGGACAGCTAAGGTTCCAAGTTGAATTCTCCAAATTTCATCCCACCAAGCGTCCAAGGGTTGTTCTGGGATGGAAAGATCAAACATATCCGAGGCAACAAGGGCGCTGGGGGGTAATTGCACATGATCAAAGCGTGTGATGGAAAAATCAAGCGGGGCTGTTCCGCTTCGCGGAGGGAGTCGAACCGAGGATACACCACGATACATCTCGCGCTCATCACAAATCGGGACGACAAAGAAATGCGCGCCGCGGTCCTGCCCATCCACGATCAAGCGTGCCATAACCAGGGCTACTTTGGGGATGCCAAAAGCAGGAGTCGATGCTGGCATAAATCTAAATGTTGTCTCAGAAAATTATCGTGATGGATGGGCTAAACGAACTTTGCGGCCTCTTCTCGGGGTGTATTCAGAATGTAACCCTCTGTGGTTTTTGTTGCGGTGGTCTCGATATTGTAAGCGTCCAAACCATGGCCTCGCTCTGTCAGAAGGTATATTCCGACTGTATCGAATCGCAATAGCCGATCCACTAGAGGTTTAAAGTCTGGGCGCTTTTTCAAATGTCGAGACAAGGTGCCAATCGTGAGACCAACGTGAGCTGCTAGCATGGTGAACATCGCAATGTCGAGTGAGCAAATAGGGTCTGTCATCAAGGCCCAAAACCTCGGCGAACAAAACTGGACATCTGCCGCACTTAGCCCTAAGGAATTGATGTTAGTTGGATGGTCACACAACACAACGAAGTTGTTCACGGTAGGTCTGAAGCACCAGACGTGCCCTCTGGTAAGATAGGGCAACGCGTTTATCCCGAGACAGATGCTCTTCCCTGGTTTGAAAAAGCGGATGGAGGTAGAGTTTGTTATCCATGGTTCCAAAATGTGATGGGCTCCACAGAAATCACTCTCGTTTTATAAGCGACATGGGGGTCCGGGTGTGAGCAAACAGATGTAATTCGTTCACTTGGTGAGGCCCCAATGGACTGTAATGGATTTCGATCATAAGATACGTTGGGAAATCGAAACCTCTCAGGTAGGTCGGATATGTTTCTGTTCTAGTAATTTACCACGAGGTTGATTTTTTTGCCGAGGGGGGGCCATCGACTCTGGATATCGGCAAAGATTTCCGGCACAAGGAGGTGGGTCTAAAAAGTACGTGCGGAAGTGAATGGTGTAACTTGATTTTTTGTGCATTGGACATGAGATGGTCTTCTCATGCCGTTAGTCTTGTGTTCAAAACCTCTGGAAGGGTTTTTGCTGGAATACAACTGACGTGGAGTGCGAAAGATAAGTAATCAGTTCTTGAGTCACATTGATATCAGAACACAGAGGCCATAAAAGAGAGGCCGAGAAGCAATCTATCCGCGAGATTCGGGAGGACGCCTATAGTGTGACGCACATCCCACTTTGACTATCACGGCGAAAATCGATGCACTCACGCGGAGAGTATCAGGTTCGATTTCGGAGATCTTGGAGAGGTAGGTTGCCACTTCTTCCAAGACCAGTAGCCGATGCGAAAGCACTCCATACTAAACTGCGTGGAAATACGTAGAGAAAATTCTCCGGTGTGGGCCTTTGTAGCAGTTAATTGGGAGCCAATAGTTCATTATTCATTGCAATCCATGAAGGAAGGTCTGATCAGGGTGACGATGATTGACAAATGAATTGATTGGTACCACGTCACATGCCGTCACGGTTGTGTTCGTTATTCCTATCAGTTCAAGACAATGCATAGCACTGGTAGCGATGGACTGAGATATAGACTTTAGTACTAACTCATCGTGCACGGTGTCTCGGGACCCCAACTCCCCGAACGGATGCAATCAGACGATGGGCTTGGACACCTGGAAATCTCCCACCCCCCCTCTGTTTAATGCTCCCATCACACATTTCGGGAAGCTTGGACCATTTATCTCCATCCGTTTGTTGATCATGATTTTTGTGCACACCTGTTCAGCATGCTTCCAAGTTCTCTTCCCTTGGAAACATCCCCGAACGCCTATTGAACAATCTTATACACCCATCGTGATGGTTTGACCATCCGGGACAATACCAGCGTTGCCCACCCTCCTTCCCGAGCGCCCTTCAGTCTCGACCATCAATTCACAACTGAGTATGAATAGATATCATCCCTGGAAATGGCGCTCGGCGAAAAACGCTGAGTTACACAACCGGAGAACTCCACGGTCTACCAGTGTGGACACCTCCGTTAACTCCAAACAGCCACATGCATGGCAGGAGCGCGGATAGAGGGGCCGTGTTCCTGTGAAACGACCTATCAATCAAGCAGTTGGGTGTGCGCTTACGGTACAGGCGGCCATGTCCCGCCATCCTCCCGACAAACGTGTGGCATCAAGGAGGTTATATTCGGGACGCCTGAGTGTTTTGGTTTGTGGACAATCTCCAGGAAGAGCCACCCGGTTCATGCTTACACCTGCATCAGCGTTTATATTTGGGTGAGAACAAGTCAGCCGGTATGCCGTTGGCTAGCGACATGGGAATTCAGCGTAGATTAACTGGATCCAATGTTCTGTGTTGACATGTGCCTAGGTGCAGGCCACTCACTGTCTCCAACCCATGATGTTCAAGCCTAGAAGAACCGATGTGGAAGCTGGCACTGCCAGCACAGGTAGCAAGGCTCCCCTGAGGCCTACGACGAACAAGAAGGAAGAGTCTGAACAATCCCACACGATTGTGGACCACCCCCCTCCTGCTGCGATCGCAGGCACAGTGGCCCCGGAGTTTCCTGAAGGTGGATTATGGGGATGGCTGGCAGTCCTTGGAGGGTGAGTGTTTTCTCATTTGCTCCGCCCCAGTGACAAAACCGATCGTAGGGCCCTGGTCACCTACTGCACGTTTGGCGTTGTTCAATCCTTTGGTGTCTACCAAGATTATTATACAGTAAGCATCCAACATATATTATTCCATCCATTGTTCACCGCAACAGCGAGTGTCATTAAACGAACACACACCCTCAGCAGTGAGCTGGATTGGCTCTGTACAAGTATTTTTCCTCTTTGCCATTGGGCTTCCAGCTGGCAGGCTCTTCGATGCAGGATATTTTCATCACTGTCTTCTATCAGGATCAGTGATTTACCTTTTCTCGTTCGTCACCCCTAGATGAAATCGTCGATCCTCTACACCTCTCATAACCACATTCGTAGAATCTTCATGCTCTCACTTGCGAAACCACACCACTATTATCAAAATTTCCTCGCTCAGGGAGTGGGCATGGGAATCGGGATGGGATTAATGTTCCTACCTTCCCTCACCGTAACATCCCATTATTTCCGAGCCAAGAGATCGCTTGCCATGGGTTGTGTGATTGCTGGTAAGGCCAATGCCTTGGTTCCGTGTCAACACCTAAATCCTGTCAGGTTCAAGCGTCGGGGGGTGCTTATACCCTATCCTGCTCAACAACCTATTTCACAGGTCTTCAGGTTTTGCTAATGGCGTCAGGTGAGTTGAGCGCATCAACGACTGTATCATTCTGACCCCATTATGCGGTTTAGAGCTGTTGGGTATATGGACCTTGGCCTACTTATCATCGCAAATGCTATCATGAGAACAAGATTACCTCCTCGTAAAGGCCAAGAGAAAACATCAAGGTTCAAAGAAGTAATAACTGATATACCATACTTGGTATACATCCTTGGTTCTTTCCTGGTATGGTGTCCACCTTGGCCGCCACATTGTCTTTGACCAATCCTTCAGGTATTCTGGGGAGTGTTCGTCCCATGTACGCAATCAGACATAACATGAGGTTGTATGCCATCTGATCCCTCTTACCCTAGTTTTCTACTTGCAACTCTATGCCGCCGTTCATGGGGTTTCTCCTTTATTCACTAAATACTCTGTGGGCTCTATCGCCTTTCCGTCTCGTGACCGCACTGACAGTCTGGAGCCTAGTTAACCATCATGAATGCAAGCTCAATCCTTGGGAGGACAGTGCCCAACCTTGTCGCTGATTTCTACGGTCCATTCAATGGTGTGTACTTATATGTGATCTGGTGATAAATCTTCATTTTGAGTGTATAGTGATGATACCATCCGCCCTTATCTCTGGTGGTTTGATATTTGCGATGTTCGGAGCAACAAACATCGCCGGTGTGACGATATTTGCTGTGTTCTATGGCTTCTTCTCTGGTGGAGGTGAGTCAGTGGCTGCGTTCTCCCAACATCGACCAAACTATTTTTAGTCATCTCAATCACGACTCCGGCAGCGGCACGCTTTATAACCCACAACGATCTTTCTGATCTAGGGTAAATTTCTTTTCCGTCGAATCATTCCATCACCAACTTAACTACGACAGCATTCGAATTGGGCTATTATCGTTTACATTGGCTTTTGCACTGCTCACAGGGAATCCGATAGCCGGAGCACTGCTTTCGCCACCTCACTACTTCTGGCACCAACCTCTAATATTTGCTGCTGTACGTCACCCCTTCAACCCCCTCCCCAACTGTATACCAAAATGTTTAACCTATCGTAGATGGTGGTGTTCGCTGGAGCAATCTGTCATATACTCATATGGAGAACGCTCGTAAAACGAAAAGGGACCAGACGAGTGTAACCGTAATGATGGGAGTAGTTATCTCCCTTCAACTGGAATCCCAGACATAACACTAAAACGCAAACGTCTTGTAATTTTATACTAGATTTATACCGAGACAAGTTATCCTGTGTCACCACGCCGATGGACTCAGGCTCGTTTTCGGACGCCCCTGAGTGTAACAAAGCTTATTTGGTTTGCTCCGGTTCCTTTGGTCCGAAACCCTTTATGATCGCGAAGGGCTCCACAAGGGCTCCGTTTGATATCAGAATCAGTTTATGGATGTAGACCAGTAACCAGGGTATTCCTCGGAAAGGCGCTTGTTTGCAACAGCTTACCGCCGGACAACATTGCAAAGTCCAGGTACACACAATCCACAACATTGTGCCGAAAGCAGCCAACCAACACTCACGATGACCTGGCCAGGCTGGCCTCTGGGTATATTTTGCTCCTTTGGCGTGTCAACCTCAGCAGTTGGTAACAGTTTCCAATTTGTTCTTAGTAAGTTGTATAATCATAAACAACTGCCAGTGACATCGCTAGGCGACTGGCTGATGGTTTTCGTTAATCGAATCTAACCCACACGTGGCCTCCCCCATTTTCACAAGAAGTGACCACTGTGTGGAATTTGTGTTGGCCTAATTAGCGCTATATTACAAGACTTCTCGGGGCTTCACGTGTGCCACATACAAAGACGCATCGGTATGATGTGATGGCCGCGCTCGACGTGATGTCCCACGCGCTATATATACAAGGACTCCGATGTTCTCGAAATGCTTTCCCCCTTCCCCTGTGTAAACTCTACCCACCTACTCCACCCTCCGACGTCAAACCATTCTCTGACGCTGTCCAGTCTTCTACCTCTCAACAATGCCAGGACACATTTCAAGTCCACAGAGGCCCATTCCTCTGAATGTCCTCGTGGTAGGCGGCAGTATAGCAGGTTAGCTTATGAATCACAGGGGTGCTTCGCAGTTTTGAACAGAAACATCACAAGGGCTCGCCACAGCATACGCAATGCAGAAGGCAGGCCATCGTGTCACCGTGTTAGAGAAAACAGATGGAAAGCAAAGGGTTAGATTCGATATCCACATGATCCTGCCCATAACTAAGCCGATTACATTGGGTAGAGTCATGGAGGGCTAAGGTACTGACATTTCATATTTCCCGGCCCTACCTCACAAACTGCGGTCAGATCACCTCCCAACATGACAAAAATCTTGAACCGATGGGGGTTGGCAAAACCCCTCCAGGAGCTTGCCCAACGGATAGACCACTTCCTTTTCCAGCAAGGTTTTTACTTCTACTTATTCTTGAACACCCAAACCATAGCTGAACCCTATCGTAGGCGAAACAGGGCAATTGATCGGCCAGGCGAACGTACATGAGGAGTTTACAAGGCAGCTGATGGGAGAATTCCTATTCATTCAGGTAAATCCACAGGATTGATAGCACCTGTGTGTTAAAACTGGGTTTCAGCACGGCGATCTTCATTCCTTGCTGTTTGACTTGGCTTCACAAGAGGGTGTACAGTTCAGCTTCAATTCGACTGTGGTGAACGTAGACACCCAAACAATAGCGGTCACCCTCCAGCGCGGGGAGACTCTTTACGCTGATATTGTTGTCGGCGCCGATGGGGCAAAGAGTGCAGTTCGCGAATATGTTCTGGGAAGAGAAGTACCTGAGACGCCCAGTCGAGACGTCTCGCTATCATTTACAATACCAGCTGGCTTGATGAGGCAGGATGATGAGCTGCGACCCTTGACGGAGACGTCGGATGTACGCTCTTCGATTCTCAGGTTGTTTCCAACCGCCCATTTAACTCTACCCAGTGGTCAATATGGTTAGGTGCTCGGTACTTATTCCATGGTTCCATCATTGTGAGCCTCTCACCTTTCCGAGACTGTCTTTTCACCCCCGATCATTATTGTAGAATGGTGGAGCGGAATTTTCCGTCACATACTGTTTCCCGCTACGTGATGAAGAAACGTGTCACTTTAATGATGATTGGAATACTCGAATTCCACTTGAGCACTTCAAGCTTGACATGGACATGTTTGAACCACGGTTAGCATCTTTCAACGTTGTCATTCGACCCCTCGTGCATCCGCTCATGATCGACATGTAGGATCCAAAAGATATTCAAATTAGCCGATACTGCGACCGTAAATGTCCACATGAACAGACCTCACCTTGACAGCTTGGTTTGCGAAAGAGCAAGAGTTGTGTTGGTGGGGGATGCCGCCCACCCCATGATGGTCATTTTCTCTTCCTTATCAAAATGGTTGGAAAACTGACACATGGTTTAGCCGAGCGGCCAAGCAAATACGGCGTTGGGCATCGAAGATGCACAAACCCTGGGTAGTTTATTTTCCCGCCTTCGACACCCAGATCAAGTCCCACGCCTACTCTCCGCGTATGAGGAGATCCGCCAAAAGCGATGTGAAATGACCGAGGGCTGGGAGAGGCGCAAACGTGCCATTTTGACGTTGCCATATGGACCCGCACAAGAGGCGCGTGATGCCTCGCTTCGGAAATCCATGACATTCCACGAGTGGCAAAGCATGGACCCCAACACGTTTGCCGAGATTTGGGACGATGAAATTCATGTATTCGAATATGATGCCACAGAAAATGTGGAAGACTGGTGGACGAAATGGGGCGCGCTGTTAGAAAGAGGAAGTCCGACACAGACACGGGCGTTGGCTGTTACAAGAACAAGGAGTCTGGAAGTTTCTGTGTCGAAAGTGACTTGATTCTGAGGGCGGCTGTCACATTTTGTAATCACTTGTACAGTTAATTAATCAATCCAAACATACCACTGTCCGTGGCTTTTTCTCAAGTCCTTCGCAGACATGAGCTTGCGAAGAGAAGTCAATACAGAGACCGTGAAAGTTCGGGATTCGACGTTTGCTTGGGCCCCATAACGAGGTGATCGATGATCGCGGTGAGAAACACTCGTGGTAAGAATTAAAGTTGGCAGGGTCTCACAGGGAGCCCTCGGTAGCATTTATCGAACGAAAGCGGATTGACTCCATACGATGTTGACCCTAAGGCTTAAGTATGTGTGACAGTGGAGATTATTGATCCCGACGACTCAAGTCTGGGGAAAACTCAATATATGTGCCTGGAAATAATATCAGAATGTCTTGAAGATTTCAGGATTCGAGATAAGGTCTAGGCGATCCGGGTGAGATGAAACCGGTAGGATTATGGGACCACAGCGCGTGTAATGGATAACGCCTCGGGTAAACGCGTGCTGGATTGTATCAAAGGTTCTCAACCTGTCGTAGCCGCATCAGAGCCCAGGCTGTTATATAGACAATACACACCAGTTGAGATGTAACATGTGGAGACATTGATAGAATTTTACAGTGAGAGTCCTCGGCGAATTTTAAATTCCAAAATTCAAAGAGGGTTGTTATGTAATAGGTCAAAACCGATGAGATTAGGCATAAGCAAATGGTGAGGCACACCGAGATGTGTTGTTGAATTGGAGGGTCAGTACTATGTAGATAGATCTGCCCATAAGGTCTGTATCGTATTGAGGACAATGAGGGTGAGGTATTTAGCCTATGGAAGAGTCCGATCGACTACCGGACTGTTGGCTCAGATTGACCCAGAGATATTGAGCCCCACCATTATAACTTGAAGTGCCCAGATGTCTGTGGGTACTCCCCCATATTCCAATGGAACACACAGGGTGCGAGGTCCAGCCTGAGCTGATTTGAGAACACTCGAATCATACCCCGGCCAAGGGGTACAGAACATTCCCCGATCTGCCGGAGAACATGATTCAGGCTGGATGGGGCATTCTCGGCCAGTGGGTGGACTCATGTATCGAGAAACGTGCATTGGCATCTACTTTGGACGGGCGGTGATCATAATATCAAGGTTGTGTACACTTGTGTACATTTGATGCTCAAGTTATTAATAACCAGCACCCTTACTCATAGTCGTCAAGAGGCTCGACATCCCAGCGTCAAATTCGACATTTCTCGCTCGGCGCACACGATTCGGGGAACGATACCATGTATATACAGCTACAGGATTGAAAATTCAGTCCTCTGTATTCAAACATCTCCTGCATATCAACATCATCCAAATTTCTGACCAGACGATACCCACGTTCGAGTGCACCATGATCACTTCAAGTTCAAGATCAAGTTCTTGACAACATCGCGAAGTTATCTGTCAGCCACCTCGTGGCATATATCATCGGCATATCACTGTCTCTGAAACAAAATGCCCAGGTTTTTGCTTCATCTGTAGGAAACACGGTGCTTTCTTGCCCAACCTCTCACCTGGTAACCTCCAACATCTTTTCCGGCCTCAATGGCCTTCCCAAAATCACCGCCCATCAGCGCGGATGCCATGTCTTTGGAGGGAGCCATACTCTCGGGATATTTCTATGGCATAGTCACTACTCTTTTCCTCATATGTGTCTACCTCCTTTGGCAAAGCTGCTCCAAGCCCAGCACACGCCAACGACAACATGTGGTGCTCCTTTTCTACACAATGGGCATGTTTGCCCTTGGGACGCTAGCAGTGATTTCCAATGCGACAAGGGCAAAGGGGAGCATAGATCACTCTGGTTGTGATAAACAGAACCCAATCAATGTCCGCTCATTTGGAATCTTGGGGAACATATGTTTTGTGCTCAGCAATTGGGGCGCTGATGGCTTGTTGGTTCGTGGAAGAATTTACATTGATCATGTTCACAAGCCAACTGCCCTCTGTCTATAGCTCTGGAGATGCTGGATTATATACCGTGATTGTAGTATACCCAAATGGCTCTTTCTATCAGCGCTTAGCGCCCTCCCCCTCGTCTCTCTTGGTTTGTTGTTTTCTCTCGAGGCATTTCAGGTATGCTCATCCATTGCCCAAAGCGACAGGGATCTTTCTTCTTGCGGAGAATCCAGAATCTCCACTGGAAACTGCCCTCATCCGATATGGTGCAATCACACTATCCCTCAACGTCGTCACCACACTTTCGATCGTCGGACGTCTACTGATCTATCGTCGTCGTATCGTCAAGATACTGGGGCAATCCCAGACCCTAAATTATAGCAGCGTTGTCTCGATGCTCATTGAATCAGCCGCACTAGTTGTCGTCTTTTATATTCTTTTCCTTATTCCGTCCATCCTCAGCTACCCCATTTCTTCCGTCATATATCCATCAATCGTACAAGTCCAGGTATTTGATACTTTCCGCGTTACGGGCCAAGCCTTACTTATACATCTCTAGATAATTGCCCCGTTCTTGATCATATTCCGAGTTGCCCAAGGAAAGGCTTGGTCGGCAGAAGCCGCCCGCCCAATGGCCCACGATACTGTATTTTCGCAGGCGAACAGCACGAGAATGGGACTCACCTCAACTGTCAAGGTTTCCGCCGACAGCCCCACTGTAGCAGGCAATACATTTCTACCCTTCAATCCCGATGGCGCATCCGCCTGAAGGAATTGGCTACCCATCTACGAACAATTTCAGCGATAGTTGATGATGGATGAAATATGTATAGATTCGGTAAATAAATTATTAGTGTTGGGGGGTAGGAACTGTATAATACCAAGAATACGTATCATCTACTTGCTCTCGGATTGCTTTTCATCGCAGTAGTGAGAATCAAAATATGTCGCTAACCAGCCAGTAGATTGGGCATTGTTTGCATACTCGAATCCCACTGGATGTCGTTCCGAGCGGTGGATTGCTCATCTGATTTCCGCGGACCGCTGATAATGCATGTGGGGAGAAGGAGGCCCAGGAGTATGAACTCCCCCGAGTCAATCACTCGGATACCGCATCGCTCCTGACGATGGTACAACAATATCGGTCACTGGGGGCCGTGAATTGAGAGAATGATCCAGATATATTGATCCCATAAGATGGGACTCCGAGCTGGTCGATTGAACAGCTAGATCAGGGCAACCTGGACCTGTCCGAGTGAACTGGTCAAGTCAGGTTCCTGATCATGGGATGGTCCTAGTGATGGGCAGAGAGAGAGGCAAGTTGATATTCATAGCTTGACAGTTGTCATCTAAACATCCCGGTCCGAGCGTTCCAGGGAGGGTTCCAGCGGGAAAGTGCGATCCAAGAATCATTCGGGTATTGTTCCGGTATCGCCGCCCCGTGTAGTTGGGCACAGACCATCGACACCGGCGAAAGAGAGGTTTGCACATGTAATTTGGGGGGCTTGGTCAGGTGGGGTTGTTTGACCAAAGAGCGCCTTACTGCACCAACTGCCCGTTTGGGCTTATCGCAGGGAATGGGCTCGATATCATGTTGATAACGGAGCCGAAGCGAATTATCGCTGCAGTGCGAGGGAGAAATGCGGCCATACTGCTCTAGTCTTTAGATCGGTGCCATGTGTGCCAGTGAAAGGGAGGCTCAGGCTCCCCTTCACACATGAGTTACGTTGCACCTATCTGAGTGTGTCCAGCAACCCCAACTTCCCAGCCCCACACAGGAGCGGGTGGGGGCTCCGAGCATCGGGATGTGTGGGCGACTTGAGGGCTGAAGCGACGTCCACACATTGATTGCCCGAGAAGCCCTGTGCACTTCTGACGCGCATGAGAGGGTTAGAAAACAGTAGCACCCAACAACGAGTAGAATTAATTGCATGATAATCGTCACTCGCATTATCTTCCTGACCATTTGCGTCTAGAAAATCTGATGTGTCGACAGAATAGGGGGTATATGGTGGAGCTGTAGAAGCACAACGCGAATCTCCGGAATTCTGCTCCCCTTTCATGTGTTGGGGTTTGGTGGTGGGCATTGGTTCCAATTCACTGTTCAGCGTGGATCGGAAGCAACATGATCATAGTTCACTCCATGGGGGGCCGGGGGGGCTCCCACGTATGAGCGCGTCATGTTGGATTCACCAATGACACACGTCGAAAATAGAAGTTGTGACCGTGCATTGCTGGATCAGAATTCTATCTGGGAGCACCCACATATGCACGCCAGCGCGCGCGCGGGCTAGGTCTGTCGGAAAGCTAGGGTGTGTGGTGGTCAAAGTCAACAAAACCAATTCCATTCTGTTTGCGTGCAATCGATCCGTTATACGATGGAATTGATCAAAAGTTATAAAGGTACATTCGTGGTATTCGTCATTCTGCCAATACACTAAATTTACACGTCGCGAGTGCGCATAAATATACGAATAGATATTTCAAATCTCTCTCCTGCGTTGTCAAAGGCAGCGGGATCTACGGATTAATTGGCAGAAAAGGAACAAACCCCGAGTATGATAAAATAGGAAACAATTACTCCTCTTCGATTTCTTCCTGAACCCTTCCTCCTAAAGCACCCCACTTTCTTGTGCCAAGCGCACTCGCCCCCAGTCCAATATCTGCCGAATCGACGCTTGGCCTTGGTTTGAAACTTTCTCTCCGGGGGGGTGGCGCCTTTGCGGTCTTGGCTGGCGGGAGTGATGCAGGCTGCCCTGGCCGCGCGTATTTGGTATATGTTCCAGCACTAGTGCTTCGGCTTGCGCTCGTGGGGGGCGGTCTCCCATAGCCCAGCCCCTCGTACTGCCCGGCGGGTTTGATTGCGGGTACTGGTGGTATTATTGTCCCAGACCGTTTTGGCAACCCAGACTCCCCAGGTGTCCGCTTCCCGCCACTTGTGCTCCTACCCAAAGCGGGTTTGGTGGGTGATGCAGTTCCATTTCGCGCACCAAGCGGCTCCCGTGTGAAACTCCCTACGCGTGGGGCAGATGCAATCCCTGATTCTCCCAGTCTTTGTTTCTTGCTTGGTGGAGCCCCATTGGGAGCCGCTGAAGCTGGCCTAACCGACCCTGTGCGTGGGCCAGGAGCGTACCCAGGGGTTGTTGAATGACTGGTTCTAGGCACTGGTGGCGCGCTTCCACTTCGTACGACTTTATTTTCCTTCTCCTTTTCCGCAGGTACACCCAGTCGGTCGCGTAGGATGTCTAAGAATCGATCGCCGTATACCAGAAATGTTCTTCCGGTTTCTTGTTCCCAGTGTGGGATAGTCGCAAAGAGGTCCTGTTCCAGCTACATAGATTGATTAGCAAACAGTCCCTACCCACACTAGCACCATAGATAATCACCCTGGGCTTTTCCCTGCTAACGCGTTTACGCATCTTCTCCTCCCGTAGCAATCGACCTGGGTCCCGCGCACCCCGACCAAGAAGACGCGTTTGATCGGATGCTGCAGTGGCTAACTCTTGCTCTTCATCACATATTTCTAGGTACTTTCTTATGCTAGCAAGAAGTGGCGCCTTGATGCGTTTCTCCTCCTTGAGCCTATGGATCTCATCCTCGTGCACCTTGAGCAGCTCTTCCGTGTATACGTCTATAGAGGAGAGTCAAACCTGCAATAACAGTCTGAAGTAGGATGCATACCATCCCAAAAGGGTGTGAATAATGTTCTCTCCTCGCCACACATCACGGCCTCCCACAGATTCTCGATTTCGACCCTTGCGCCCGCCACAAACTCGCCCATGCGTTCCCGCTTCACCTCCAACATTCTCTCTAGTTCTTCCTCATATGCTGTTACAGCATCCTCTGTGCTCCCGCGGTTCTGGTCCACAAATGCGTCGATATCCGCATCATCAATGCCCAGGCGCCGCCATAGTCCCTCGAGTTCATCGTATACCGCTTGGATACGTGCTTCGCGCGCAGCCTTGGTGGCTTCAAGTGACGTGAGTTGAGCGGCGGCCCATGCGAGGAGCGGGGGTTTCGGGGAGACTGAAGAAAGTGAAGTGGGTGTTTCTGCCCAGGCTGAGAAGACGTAATGATGAGTAGCTTCATCGGCCGGCGGCCGGAAGATAAGGGGGGTATGTTGCCGTGTGCGGGAGAGAGGGGTGGGGGTAGAGGTGAGGAAGGGGTCATTCGAGGAGGTTGATGAGAGGAACTGTGAAGACATGGTCGTGGACGTGGATGGACAGTGTTCGGGGGGTGGAGGTGTGATTCCAAGTTCGGCGTAAAGCCAGTCAATCTGGGTAAACAATTCGGATAATTCAGAAAGTCGTTTCGCCTGTGGAATGGGATATTAGATTCATTTCCATCGTTGATGATATACAAGGTAATGAAACAGGAACCTAATGAATCTTTCGATAGGAGAGTGGGATTCAGGACAATGCTGGCCAATGTCCGCGTGTATGTCAATCCAAAACGTATACTCACAATTTCTGCCTTGCCTCTTACAAGCTCCTTCTCAAGCCGCATAAATCGTTCGGGGGTAACATCACGAATTGCATCTGGATTATGGGCAGAGGGATCCGCTGGTGGTGGTTCAATCACGTCTTGTGCAAAAAATGAATCCTCGCCAAGTGTTTCGGCGAGTGTCTGGAGACGTGTCGTAAGTGTTGTTAATTGCTCCAATTTCGTGTGATATAACTGTTATCAAGCCTATCAACCGTGTAGCTTTTTGGACATGGTACCACAGACCTGCTTCAGCTTTTCCTTACCAGCCATTGCCTTTTCTAATCTCCGTGGTAGCACACTCTCCGGGGCTTCCAGACAACCCACCTTTATTGAAGCAGGGACATAGCCTCCAAGAGAGCGAGTATACGATTTGATATGTTCCTCCGCTTCTTTGCATCGTCGCAGCCAATCGTCGGCCTCACCGCGTCGCGCAGCGACACATTTCATGGCGCAATCAACGAGTGCATCGTGCAGTGCTTGCAAATCATCTGCTAGTGCGCTTGGTGGGAGACCTAGAGATACATGTAAAGAAGGCAAAGGAGCGGTTTGGGTTTGGAGGTGGGTGTGCAGGGAGGTGAGGAGTGTCGGAAGGGTCAGGATAGGCGGAGTATTCGAGAGTAGCGATGGGTTTTCTTGAGGAGTCGTTATCTCAGAGGATGACATTTCATCAAGAGATGTACTTCACCAGAGGATGTTGGTGTGAAGTGGGTTTCTGAACAACATTGGATTGAGAAATGTGACAGTCGCGTCAAGTCGAACTGGCACGTGACCGGTCATCTCGCGTTTGAGGTTCGACGTTTCGACGTGTGTTATCATGATCACGGCATAAAACAAAAGTACCGAAGGACTCTTGATTCATTTTCAGACCAGACTCATCATGAATTTGTGTGGTACGGCGGATGGTGTGGTTCCACGGGCAAATCCAGGCGCCAAGTGGGTGGCTTTGTGTGCGCGTGATTGGTTGTGATTAGCAAAGACGGCAGGCTCTCGCACTCTGCAGCAAAGCTGAGCAAATCATAGCCTTTTCCTTGGACTCACCATCATTTATTGTACTTACTCCACGCTTATTAGTCTTATTACTATAACCCACTTCCATGCCATCTCAAACAACGTTGAATACGGAGGAGAAATCCAAGATCAAATCCGTAATTCCTACTGCGACAAACAAGATATTCTCTGCTGCTCTTGTCCGAATTTACTACGCGTATCCGCAGCGAGACAAATGGTCGTATGCAGGACTACAGGGTGCTCTTGCCCTAGTCCATGATAAAACAAAGAACAGTGTGTTTTTCCGAATGGTCGACCTGGATGGTACCAGAGGTGTTATTTGGGAGCATGAGCTTTATCAGGGCTTCCAATACAACGCAGATAGAGCATTTTTCCATTCCTTTGCTGGTGATGTAAGGGTTCTGGTTCTTGTAGTGGAAACAACCAGATCCACTGATAAAAATTTAGGAGTGTATGATTGGCTTTGTGTTCGTTGATGAATACGAGGCGAAATCATTCTGGAGGAAGGTCAATAACAAGAAGGATGTAAAGGGTTGTATGTCGCAAGTCGTGCATTCTTCCAAGACGGTTTTCTTATTTCTTCCCCAATAGCTAAGCCCACGTCAGAGAAAAAGACCAAAAAGAAGGCGACAAAAGGCGGGAAGATTGACAAGTCGATGATATCAGGACCGACCACTGGTTCATTTATCCATGTTGCGCACATGGGCTATGATTCCGACCATGGGTTTACCTCCAAGGGTGTTGACCCCTCTTGGACGGCGATCCTCACCCAGGTCGAAGGTATGGTTGGTAAGGAGATGATGAAAGATACTGAGTTTATCAATAAGTTCGTCCGCGATCATAATGCACAGCTGGCGGCACAACCAGAGCCTAAAAAGAATAAACCACCGCCACCACCAGCTCCAGCCAAGCGGGGCCACCCTACCAACGGTAGCAACTCCTCTCCCGCTCCACCCCCACCACTGGCGCGCGGGGGCCGTGCTCCGCAGCCTCCCGTAGCTCCCCGAGCGTCATCTCCACCAGGGCCCACCGCTTCGCCACCTCCACCTCCACCTGCACGTAGTGGACGTGCTCCACAACTACCCATAGCTCCCCGTGCATCCACTCCACCAAGGCGCACCGCCTCGCCACCCGC
>QGOG01000259.1:0-18826 GCA_003313185.1 Collybia sp. MG36
CCGCCTTTTTTTCCGGCAGGCGGCCTCGGCGGAATCACTCCACTTGAGGTAAAATCTCACGTCTCCCATTCCCCCCTCCTATATCACCTCACCTCTTTTTTTCTGTCCAGGTCGCTATCGCAATCACAATCGCTATCGCAGGAGCTTTCTTCGGCGCATTCGCGCAAAACCTCCTTTTCCAGTCATGGAACGGGTAGTTCCCACTCTCCTTCAAATTCTCATTCCAATCCACATGTGCCTCGTTTGAATCTCTCGACATCGTTTTCCCCTGGCTCATCCATCGTGAATCCTAACGAGCGCTCCGTCGCTAGTTTGGAGAAGGAAATCATGCGGTTGCAAGAAGTCCTGAAAGAACGTGAAACAGAGATAACGGCACTTGAACACTCATTGCGTTCTACCCAAGAAGATTCAACCTCCACACCAATCGCTCCCAAGACGAACGGCCACATGGATCCTCCTCAAACCCTCTCGCCTAAAACTTTGAACCAATTCGACCACATTCGAAAGACGATGGAAAATGGGAATGGGCATATTTATCCTGATCAGCAGGAAACAAATTCGGAGAGAAATGGCTCATCTGTCTTTTCGGAGACTGATGAATCCCTTGACAGATTGAATGAGCTCATGCTGTGAGTAGTTTCCCTATGATTTCGACTTCTTCTGACGAATCACGTCCAGTTCCATGGCCCAGAAGGAATCTCAACATCGGGAAATTGTTGATGGGCTTGATTCTCAACTCACCCAAGTTAGGCGTCAGCTTGATGATTTGACTGCACTTTCCCGAGATCAGGTAATATCGCACTCCTGGTTTCGTGCATGGTTGATTAACCTAGTTCCCAGGCTCTCAACATGTCAACCGAGCTTGAGGCACTGCGGGGCAAACATCATGACGACCTTGCCATTCTCGAGAAAGTTCAACAACGAGAAGAGGACCTACTGCAGGCATTGAGAATCGCCAAATCTGAACATGCCACGGCCATTGAAGAGCTACGTCTACAACACGAAGCCGCATTGCACGCGAAGGGTACAGAAATCGACGAAATGCTCGCACGTGTTAAGATCGAACACGATGCCTCCCTTTCTGGCCTACGGGGCGAACTTACGACTGCATCTGAGGCTTTGGAAAAATCTCATCAGGAGCATGAAATCACATTCGGCAAACTCAAAGCGGACCACCAGGAAGAACTTGCTCTGCGTTTGCAGGAGGTTAGCGAAGTTCTTAACCGCACTCGTGAGGAACACGATTCAACACTCGCAAAAGTTCGGGGTGAACATGCTCAGATCCTCAAAGACAAGGAGGCAGAAGCCACGGCTACCTTGCAAGCCACTGAGGAAGAGTATTATAACGCATTGACCAAACTACGCGGAGATCATGCTGAAGGCTTGAAGCGACACACGGATGACGCTGCAGCCTCGATGGATAGACTGCGCGAGGACCATGCCGGTGAATTGCGAATGCTTGAGATCGCTCGGGAAGGATCGTTATCAGAATCGCAATCATCTCGCGCTTTAGCTCTGCAAATTTTACAGGAGGAGCATGCCGCTGCTTTGGTTCGAAAAGAGGCTTCATATTCTCAGGAAGTGGAAAACCTCCGCGACGCACACACTCGTTCCTTGCAAAGTCAAGCCGATGAACATCAAACCGAACTGGATAGACTCCGATCCGAACATGAAAACAGACTTGCCAAACTCAAGCAACAGTGGGCAGACGAGATCGACCAGCTGAAGGCATCGCTCGCCATAAGCGAGGAAAGGAGTGCAACCGCAGCCTCCAAAGCCCTGGAAGCAGACACATCAATTCAATCTATACAAGAACAGCAGGCGTCGGTGTTACAAGAGATCGAACGCGGGCATGAAGAAGATGTGACACGGATCAAGGCGCTTAATGAAATTGCGCTGAAAGAACTCTCCGACGCTTCGGATAGCCAGCGAATCGCCGCAAGTGAAGTGCATAAGAATGAGGTGGAGTCACTGCGGTCCCAACACCAACAAGAGAGTGATGGTCTAGCTGCACTACTCACTGCTGCCGAGGAGCGCCACCAACAAACTTTGGACGACACCCGCGCCCAGAGCGAGCAACGCTTGAAGGAGCAGGAGGATCGCTTTTCAACAATCATGAATAATATGAAGCGCCAACATTCTGAGGAGTTTGACTCGCTCCAGAAGGACCACGAACTGCTTGTTCAAGAACTCGAGGCCCACAAAGTCGCTGCCGATGAATACGCACTAGTTCGCGAGCAAACGCGGGAAACTCACGAGCACGCAATCGAAGAAAAGGTCGCTATTATTAACACAGCAGAGCAACAACTGTTTACCATCAGTGACGAGAAGGAAGCACTCAAGGTTGAAGTTGCGAAACTCCGTGAGGAACTCAATACAACCCGCTCCGAGCAGTCCAAGCTCATACAGGAGGCGTCGAAGCGGGAGTCACTTGTGGGCGAGCTTGAGCGACACCGTTCCCTCATGGCAGAAATGCAGGAAAATCTGCAGAAAGTCAAGGACGAAAAAGACACTCTTCAAACCGAAAAGAGCCGTTCTGACACCCTTGTTCGCGACCTTCAAGCCCAGATCGCCCGTAGTTCTTCCCCACCCAATAGTCGCCCAGTTCCTGACCGGAACATGTCATACACTAGGGCCACAGGTCTTCCCGCTATGAAACTTCCCCCGCCGACCCCCCCACCCTCCGTCCCTCCACCCCCTGCACCGCGGTCAACCAATCACGAGCCAGGCCTCAGTACTTCATCTCAGGCTTCATCAGCGATCACATTATCGTCTTCCAAGGAATCTCAACCCGATTCACCCTCAACCTCAATAGGCCATCCATCGGTCAATGGCCAAAATGGATCACCAGCCGTTGATGCGAAGCTAATGGCTCGAGTAGAGCAGCAAGCAAAACAGATTGACGAACAGGAAGCTATGATCAAGACACTCAACAAACAATTGACGCACTGCGAAAGTGATCTTCAAACGCATATGGATCTTGTCACCACACTCGAAACCTCATTGGGCGATTCGGAGAAAAACCGTGAGTTAATCAAAATTTGTATTCAAACAGTCATTTCATTTGTTTTTAGTTCGGAAAGCACGCATGCAAGCCACAGAAATTTCCAGAGAGCGCGACACACTCAGTGGAAAGATTGAAGCCCTGAGAGCCGAGCTCACGGAGGCAAAGCGCGAGGTCGTCACCGTCCGACGATCGATTGTTGAAGAGAAACAATCCCTGGAGCAACGACTGGACGAAGAACGACGGGGGAAAGAACGGGCACGACAGCAACTCGAATCTCGGATGGAGGAACTACAAAAACGCAAATCCAAGTTTGCATGTCTATAATCCCCCGCGATCCTTCATCATCTGCCCCAAGCGGCATCTTTTGAGCTACGGAAACATATATATTCCGACATCGCTCCTGTCCTTCACGACCCCCCTCCCAGGCAATGCCTGGTCCGCTCATTCTCGACTTTCTCGTAATCTATAATTTTGGCTGGAGGAATGTCTAGCGCCATATAGATTACTAATTGCTTGAGATACCTCTTATTCCCTCTTATGGTTTCTGATACCTCTGTCAATTATGTTTCCATCAGTACGTACTACCTCTATATATGCTACACCCTAAGATTTCTGGTCAATGGATTTATGGATGATATTGATTAGCTATTCTTGCTTGTAATGATGAATCAAGATCTGATATAATTCATGAACCTCCGTAGGAATAGAGTATATTTATATGCAACCAGCAATCATCCACCTCTTGTGATAACACTTTGGTCTCCAGCTCCATAAAAAACCTCGTAAGGAGTGGGATACTTTCCTGTCTGATTCAGATCGATTGCGAGGGATGTCTTCATTCCTGAAAACCTTACCTTCCTTCTCCTTACATGACAAGGTCAGCTAGCTATCTTATCCACCATTGATGCTGACGAGCATAGGTATGTATGGTCACTGGAGCAGCGAGAGGGTTGGGCTACGAATTTTGCCGTGCTTTTGTTCAATCGTGAGTTGTTACCACTCTTCAACCGAAATCAGCCGCTTGAGCTGTTCGCAGAGGGTGCAAGTCATTGGCAATTTTGGATTTAAATGAAGAAGATGCGCAGGCTGCGGCCCAAGAGCTCACGGCTTTCACATCTTGTTTGCGGATAATACTCTCGTTCATTGTAGTCTCGCTCAACGCTTTTCAGCTGAGAGTGATATCGAGTCCGAAAGCGTCAATATTATTGGGATTGGATGTGACGTTTCTTCCGAACCCGCTGTCCAGGCTGCTTTTTCGAGAGTCATGGCCACCTTTGGACGAGTAAATTGTGTGGTTGCATCGGCTGGTAACGTGGCATCTCCCTCGTAGTCATAATATCCAACAAGATCGCAGGTATCACCGAGAATTACAGCGCATTAGAGTGCGTTGTGTTATCATTTGACTGTACTAAACAAACCAGCCCATATACCATGCGAGTTACCCTGCAGATAGAATCAAGCTCCTCTACGACGTCAATGTACACGGAGCGTTCTATACGGCTCGAGAAGCTGCCAAGTACATGATACCCCAGGGTGGGGGATCTATTATCCTCATCGCAAGCATGAGCGCAAACGTAGAGTTTCTCGTTCCTGATTCAGCAATCCACCTAATATTCGTGATAGATTGTAAATATACCACAGGTTTATCGACTCCCGATTACTCCTTCGAAATGTTCGAACTAATTTCTTGGGCTAGACACAAACCCCATACAATGCCTCAAAAGCAGGTCCGTTAGAGCAGGTCTGAGAAAATATCCCCCATCAGCTAACTACGTAGCCGTCAAACACATGGCCTCGAGTCTTGCAGTTGAATGGGCCAAGCAGGGTGTCAGAGTCAATGCATTGAGGTAATCGCTTATCGAAATCAAATAGAGCAGGCCAATTCAACGGATATTATCTTGTAGTCCTGGCTATATGTTAACTAAACTAACAAGGACTGTGTTATCTGGCGATGAACAGCTCAAGGTAAGACGTACTATTTTGTGGTTTGTCGCTCATGCCGTTTCCGCAGAAAACCTGGGAGAATCTAACCCCTATGGGTCGGGTAAGTATTCTTTTTTTTTGAACTAGGGAACGCTCCGCTAATAAACAACATACTAGCTGGGGGAGCCTGAAGACCTTTCTGTATGAACATACACCTCTTCTCAAAAGTGACTGAATACTAATGTTCATGGCAGGGTGCCATTGTCTTCTTAGCTAGTGATGCATCAGCATTTATGACCGGATCTGAAATCCGTGTTGATGGTGGATACTGTGCGATTTAGGTTTACTGAATGAAAGGCTCAATTTCATGCATGCATTGGGGATGCGGCTGTCAGTAAGACCCGAGCCTGCAGGTTCCTAACTCTATTAAGTACTTACTACGAACGCACTGGCAAGGCTGTTCCAAAACTTGTGTCCACCATCATGTCAGCTGTTACATTGCCAACAACAACCAGCCCATCGTCTCAGAAACTACCTTTAACTTTTGAATTCACTAAACGGAAAAGATGGGCAGACTTGCTTGTTGCGGAACTGGCTGATGTGATCATACTTATTCTATCTCCAACTTACAAGGTGCTCTACTGTGGTAGTGCAGTAACGGAACTCCTTGGCTGGAGCGACGTGGACCTTGTTGATTGTGACTTGCTGGAACTTATTAATCGTAAGTGGTAGTAGGTCGCTTACTCTCGCCGCTTAACCAGGATCTATAACACAGCCGATGACCAGAGCAGTTTTCGGACAAGTTTCGAACATTCCCTCCGCTCTACCGTTGAGCTCTTGTCGTACGTCCGGCTCAAATGCAGCGATTCGTCCCCGTCCAATCCAAAGGACGTGCTCTTCGAGCTGAAAGGATACCCGCATTTTGCCTCGGAGCATGAAACAGAATCGAAATGTTTTTTTGTCATGGCCAAACCATATTCAAGCCGAAACACAACACTGTATGTCTCCTTGACCTGGTCGGTCACGAATGGATGATAACCTCACCAGGCTGAACACTTTTCTTGAGCTAAAGATCGAGAATGAACGGCTACAAGAGCGGGTCCTAGACCTACGAGCCAAGGTGCCTAAACCGGCGCTGCCCAACACATCTCCCTTGACCACCCAGACCAACCCAATCTACTCGTCATCGACCATGAGCGCACCCCGAATACTCCCAAACCCAGTCGTCCCATCCCAACGGCCTCTTGAATCATCTGGCTCTGGTTTGTATTATCCTCCGATGACCACACCAGGGCTCGATGAGATAGTACCCAGCCCTGTACGAAGCACCTGCGATACAACCGCATACGCTAGTGCAACTTCATACGGAAATACTACTGTCTCCTCTAATAGTACTACCGAGGAAGAAACTACGGATGGGGCTGAAGGGATGAAAAAAAAGAAGGTAAGATTGAGGCACAATTCCTCCCTGGTATCGATTGATGTCCTCCGGTTGCCTCCCAGCCGAAAAAGTCTCATCCATCTGAGCAATACGTTTGCATCACATGTGGCCGCACAGATTCCCCCGAATGGCGAAAGGTTGTTATCCACATTGTTTTTGACGGCATATCGATTGAGGATATAACATCCAGGGACCCCTCGGCCCAAAGACCCTTTGCAACGCATGCGGTCTCAGGTGGGCAAAACAGATGCGTAAGTATGATGATCCTGTTGAAGCTGAAAGTGGACCCATTGCTTTGACTTGAGATCCTGGACGCTTGAAGCCTGACGGCTAGCCGCTCTCCTTGTCAATAAAACAATTATATTCGTTGATGTAATTGTACACTTTTCTTGTGATCTCCCAGTTCAAAATGAGTGCCATGAATCATACGGGTACCGACTGGGGGCAACTCATTGCGGTCATGTTTGTATTGCATGGTTTGAGACTTTGACTGAATATTCGCACCAACAAACTGTAGTCTAATACACTCGTCAGATCTCAACGGTAGTAGACTGCTCGTCCTACCGTCAATCAGTACAATCCAATGGCGCCTGAAATCCACAATCTAGCTCAAGCTCCCATTACATCGCATGCCTTCAATGCAGATCGAACACGTAGGTTTTCCATCATAATCATTATTCATGTCGGCTTCTAAATCTTACTCGCAGAGGTTGCTGTGAGCTTAAACTCAAATGATGCCCAGATATACACACAAGCGGGATCGGAGTGGACGTCGACAGAGACTCTTGTGGAGGTGGGGTCAAAGGATTATGTTTCTTCGCAGGCCAACTATTGACCGCTTACAGCACGACAAACTCATCACATCCATCGATTGGGCCCCAAATTCCAATCGCATTGTGACAGCCTCTCAGGACAGAAACGCATATGTATGGCAGGAAACTGTCAACCCCGAGACGGGTAAACTCGTCTGGAAACCCACTCTTGTGTTGCTCAGGATCAACCGGGCTGCTACGTTCGTGAGGTGGAGTCCCAACGAAGACAAGTTTGCCGTTGCGAGTGGCGCACGGTCTGTGCAACTAACCAGCCTTTTCAACCCTGAGCTTATTGTCTTCAACAGTGCAATTGCTATTTGTTCCTTTGAACAAGAGACCAATTGGTGGGTCGCAAAGCAACTGAAGAAGCCAATCAGGTCGACCGTGCTTTCCATCGATTGGCATCCCAACAATGTTCTTCTTGCTGCCGGGAGCGCCGATATGAAGGCCAGGGTCTTTTCCGCTTATGTCAAGGACATAGATGCGAGGTGGGTGTCATTTGAGAAATAAGTGCTAGGCTAAAGTTGAGCAGGCCTGCCGCAACTGTGTGGGGTTCGAAGCTACCCTTCAATACACTTTGCGGGGAATACACCAGTCCTGCTGGGGGCTGGGTTCATACTGTTGGCTTCTCGCCCTCCGGTGATATACTTGCATTCGCCAGTGGGTCATGCCGTCAGATTGTCTCATCTCATTTAGACCTTGGCTCGCAGGTCACGACAGCTCCATCAATATTGTGTATCCAGATGGGCCTATCATTCACAATATCAGGATCTCATCCCTCCCCTTTGTGACGCTCACTTGGACTTCAGAAGATTCCATTGTAGCGGCGGGCCATGATTGCCAGCCGGTTGTGTTCTCCGGCACTTCGGCTGGCTGGCAGGGCATTGGCAGTCTGGACGACACTACCGGGCCGAAATCAGCTGAAGGAGCTCGAGCGGGATATGGCGGAAACGCGAGTGTTGGGCGTCTCAAAACGGGGGCATTCGCTACGTTCCGTGATGCGGACACTCGTGGCCAGTCTAGTATCCCAGGAGCCGGCTCCCCATCTAGTGACGCCAAGCTGCTGACAGTGCACCAAAACACCATTACGAGCGTTCGCCCCTACGAAACGCAAGGCTCGCAGGTTACGAAAGTTAGCACCTCGGGTGTAGATGGGAATTTGGTCATTTGGGATATGAATTCAGTTACTGCGGGTGGAGCGAGTGCTTTGCCTGGCCGGCTCGGTGGCATGCACCTAGGCAGATAGAATTGGGACAGGTATGTAATTGTAAAAATCAACGTCTCATAGTAGTATCGTTCGAATCGTCTGCATAATTGTATTGTGCCTCAGCTGTGGGCTGTTCATTTATGACACCCCACACTGATGCCTTGAACTGCGAGCGAGACACACCATCATCGGCTGTTGATCAAGTATTTACTTTACTTACCAAGGTCAACACCAGTCCCATCTTTTTCTCCAGTACCCTCAACCGCGCCAGGAGCGTTTTGTCTGGTTCCTCACCCAGCTGGCGCGTTTTTCGTGTCACCTGGGTCTGTGTTAGATTGCTCATGGTGGGCGGTGATAACACACCAATTTTAAATGTTGGGCCAGCTTGGCATACTCCCAAAGCACCTCGGCCTCTGTAGTGGTCAGGCTTGGGTGAGATTCATATGGATTCACAACGAAAACATCATTAGGCGCAGCAGAGCTTGTCATGGTTCTGGTTCAACCGGCGACAAATAGTTCTACAATTCAAGTTGAGCGCTGAGCCTCCATAGCGGCGAAAGTTTTTTTATTTTTTTGATTACTGGACATTTGCTGTGGAGATGTTTACCTCCAGACTCAAACCTTTTCGATACAACTCTCAGGCTATGGCAATTAGGAAAGCTGATTATAACTTTCCGACGTGCCGACGCATGAAACTTTCCTCTCATTTCCGGCTAAGACCGTATTTATATTCTTCACAGACGATCATGATCACAATGCGCAATATGAAATTGTACGCCCTTGTTGGGGGCTGGTGCTTCATGAGAGGCTGCATGTCGGCCATGCCAACCCTGTCTCACACATCCATCTTGGCTTTTGTTTTGGAAAATGATCGCTGGATGCCATTCTAATCACTTGACATCCGGTAACCGCAAGGGAGAAAGACAATAAGGTTGCACATCGGTCGTCGTATTTGGCAACCAATGGAACAATTGAACGGCTTTCAGACTGGTGCTAGCAAGTTACTATGACCTAGGAGGGGTGTATCCGACGGACTCGCCCCTTACATGGAAACCAAGATCAGATGCACTGTATGCCAGATGCCAGGCATTCATAAATCTCACTGTTACACATTCGATATCCCCGCGTATTAGGTTCCCATCAACAGCTGGGCTCCATAAAACACTCTTCAGCAAACAATACCAGCGCCTCTCTTCGTTCGTATTTCTTTCTTAAAACTGTACTGTCGCCCGCCCCCTGGGTCCGGTATTCCTTTCTAGGCGTTTCTTTTCGTTCTTAGCTCCCCCTTCCAGCTCAACAATGTCATCAGACAATAGTCTCGGATTTCTATCAGACGTTAAAAAGCTCGAGGTGGATCCTCCGCTCTTCAAGCGCTGCCGCGGGTCTGGCGAATCCATGTCCCCCTCCATTAAACCTACACCTTCAGCGCAAAACTGTACATCCATGTCTTTCATACCTCGTCCCTTTCCCCCTCCCTCGTTGGCTGGCGTGCCCGCCGAATACATCATTGAACAGCTTCATAATCTTGCTCCGCATTACTGGGATCAATCTCAAACCGCGGACTGTACCATTAGTATGTTTTCTCTATTCTCTCGTTCACGAGCTCTGACCAAGACCAATAATTCAGTAATTCCGGTTCCCCATCCGAATGGGAGACCTTTACATCCTGTACTACCACACCCCGGGTCCTCGCCGTCGATCATGAGCACCCACGATAAAACAAGATCAAACCGGCGGGCCACTGAACCAATCATTAATGCCATCCCTCGTTTGAAATTCAAGGTTGGTTTATTTTCTGTGGTACTGGGTTCAGACGCTGATCAGAGTCTTAAAGCTTCACATGGATTATTTGTCAGCCCATTCTACATACCTTCGTGAACTCTTTAGTGGTGTATCGCCCGTTGACCTACTTCACTCTCCCACACACAAGGCATCCTCGGGCCAATTCAATGTCCCCGCGAACCGCCTTCCTCGTTTACTTCCCTCATCACCTCATCAGCCCGTTCTCTACCTCCCAATACCGGATCCTTCATCATTTCACCTCCTCGTGCACTGGATGTACTTTGGCACTACCTCCTATATTGAAGATTGTCTTCATCAGGGGATCATCCAATGGGAGGGGATCGCCCGCAACGTTGAATACCTCGGACTCCCAAACGACATCAAGGTGTTCCTTGGTCGATGGTATGGTCGATGGTTGCACCCAGAACGTGCTTGCTATTCATCAGACGATGATGACGATGAAACTTTGTGCAGTGGCGCTGAGGATGATGATGATTCATCCACCGCATCCGACAGTGAACCAGAAACGGATTTTGATGACGAGAAGGAACCCATTCGGGGCAGAACTAGGGCCCCTCGACCGCTCTATCCAATGTAGGAGCGTAGAACCTTCAGTGCCTAACCCCCTTCCACATTTGCACACCCCTTGCCATTAATATGACATTACGTCTACACTTTCGCGCTTATCCTTATTCCTCCTTGATCTTATTGTCCTCAATCATGAGGTGTACCACGTTCCTTTCGACATCCATTTGTAGTCGGCCTGGGACTTTCCTACATCGATGCAACAACTGTCGTTGACAGCTCCCCTTGTTCCCAGTAAAACTTGTTCTGGAACATATCACTGTACTACCACCCAAATTACCAAGTGTTGCTCAGAGACAACAATAAAAAAAATGATAGTGATGCGAGGCGGGGGTGTGGGGCGCAACTTGCCCCGAGCATATACATACGTCGGAGTGTCATGACGAGAGAACGTAAAAGGACCCTCGAGAATATGCTTATTGTTGTACGCCTAATTCCATATAACTGGATCGCGTTTGGGGCGTCTCTGTGCAACAATTGACTTACAATACAGTGTGGTAGAACAAAAGCAAAGACAAAAGAGATTCGATCGTAGCTGTGGTGCTCGTGAGCACTATAGTCGCCGTGAGTCCAATCAAGGGCTGTGGACCGTGGATGCCAGCTTGTCCACGTATTGAATGTCATTCCTCGATGAAGGGGATGCAATAATTGGTATGCGATCTATAGACCACGCTTGAGAAGCATAAATAAGACAATAAAAACACGGGATCGTCCCGCGCTTGCGGGCACTCTGCTGGAAATAGGTCGGGTAGCCGTGCGGTGTGTGAAACAGACTTCAAAAAACAATCTTCGCAGGGAAGCGATCGTCGTGCGCGAGATGAAGAGGGGGGTTCACAATAGGTAGGTCCGGGATAGTTCGTTGTTTCGGAAGAGGCTCGCGATGCCATAACTCGTGATGGTCAGGACGCGGCGGGATAAATGGAGCCTAAATAAAGATGTTAGGTGGTACTGTGCCATGGTCTCGGCATGGACCCACTAGATATTCCTTGGCCTGCATTTTTCCCCAGTCCACATTGCTCAGCCAGGGGTGTTGGCAAACGTCGATGGCCCCTTGCCCCCCGAGCCGCTCGGCCGCGTCCACCGTCAGAAGGGAAGATACCAAGTCTTTTAGGGTTTTCCCCACGGATATTTCGGAGGGCCACTCCAATTTCGCGGCGAGGGCTTTCTTGTAGGTCCCCTGGGTATCGCGGCCCAAAAAAGGCTGTGAGAAAAAGGCTGAGCAGTCAGTGTGATAAGAAATATGTCCCGTTTACCATCTTTCGCGTAATCATTTCGTATAGAATGCATCCGCTTGACCACCAGTCAATGGCCGTTCCATGGGGTTGGGTTTGACCCGCTGGCGTGATACTCTCGGGTGCCATATAGGCGGGGCTCCCCACCAGGAGCCAGCTATTTTCCTCCTCCTCTTTAGCAGCCGTACCGAAATCTGCTAAGCATAGATAGCCATCCGGGCCTAGAAGTACGTTCTCGGGCTTCAAGTCCCGGTGGACGACGCCATGATTCTCTAAGAAGGCTAGTCCGCAGACAATATTGGAAAAATAAAATGAGGTCATCAACGGGTTGAGTGGAGCGCATTTTTGAATTATGGAGCGGAGGCTTCCACACGGAATCAGTTCGAGCATCAGATAAAGGTTTTTCGAGTCGTGGAAAGCTTGCACCACCCCACTGACGAAGGGATTCCAGGGCAATTCAACCAGCCGGCTACGTTCCACGTCTTTTGAGTGTGGTTGGCTCTTGATATAATGAGAAATTAATTACCCCGAGGGCGAGGGGCAACCTACCTGATCCAGATATCTTACAAGCCGCTTGCTGAGCACTTTCAGCGCGAAACAGGCCCCAAGCTTATCATGGCTATCAACCTCTCTATTGGCCTCAACAAGGAGGACGTGTCCATATTCGCCATGCCCTGCACGAATTCTGGTAAGCACATAGCATTACAAAGAAGAGGATCGTACCTAGCGTCCTTATACAACGCAAATCCCGAAGTTTGAAGGGCCGTGGACGGCGGCTGGTTGGTTTGACGATGCGCGGATCTGAAGGCTGAGGTGACTACAGCCAAAGGATATTAAATCATGCGATATAGGAGTATGCAGGTAATCCCCACCATTCGAATGTCAGAGCCCTGATAATGTTTCTTGTACTCCCAACCGTGTATAAGACCATCAATCGTGACGGCTAAAGGGTTATCGACGGGTGGTGGCTGGGGTCGCTGAGTAGGGCTCATGGGCGATGATCGGCGCGCGCTTCGAGTATTTCGTGGTAATCGGATGGGTGGTACTTATGAACTCGGATGATACAAATATGTAGGCCACAAGAGTGTGCGCATTGTTCAGGCCCAAAATCAAATAAGACGGGCGAACAATGGATCAAGTGTCCCTGGTATTCGATCATATGGCAATGGCCGTCGACGTCGCTTGTTATATACATAGTCAATCATGCACAAGTACGCAGCGCTGCTGAAGCTTGAAGTTTTAGTGACCTCTTATGGCCACTGGCATGGCCACATATAATGGTTCTCTTTCTGGACCACACTGACAAATCGCAACTTGATGACTTTGATCAGTGACACCCAGCCCAAGGATTGGAAATATGTTTCTGAAGGTGGGGCAACGGCAGTGTTCTCTTATAACGGCCCTGCCAATCCCCTCTTCGATGGCATGGTTCTTCGTCTCCGGAAGACCGTCCTAGGCAAACCGACACTTGGTGCAGCTTTTGTTCCTTTCTCCGAACTTGTGAGGGCTTATTTGACCGACAACCAGTAATGCCTCTCCTACATCCTGAGCCGGATGACCCCATGATAGAATTCCAAAAGAAATGTATGGAAAGATTAATACCGCCAGTTCACCTTCCTCGATTAGAATCAGTCCACCTTGACCAGGTGTGGTTAAAGGCCCTGGCAGACGTCCATGATATGGACCGCCCCTGGGAGCGACGACAGAAGGATCAGATTGACTCTACAAGGCAGAAGGGCGTTCTCGCCACCGATCTTGTGGGTAGCGATTGGATTGCAGTCGAGATCAAGGTTCTATTTTTTCCACCTTGCTTGATCCTAGTCGACTGAAACACATGCCAGCCCAAGTGGGCCTTTCTTCCCTCTTCCAAGCACTTGTCCGAGTCGACCCGTCACCTTAAAACGCAGACGTGCCGATTTTGCATGCATTCACGCATGAGACAAGACATGAGCGAGGCTACGGCTGTAGGCTACTGCCCACTAGACCTCTTCTCTGGTGATCCCAATAGAATAACAAAAGCGATCTATGGGCTGTGGGATGCGTGGAAGGCCAGTGGTGGAACTGTAAATAATCTCAAAATCTTTGTGGATGGGAAAACCATCCGGCCGACCGAGGTAGGTTTCTTACACTACATAGTCCTAATCTTAATTCATACCAAACTTTCTTTCTAGGAGTCACGGATATTGGCGAGCCATGTTAGTGCTGAGAGCCTGAGTGCTAATGACGTCCGCGAATCTTTCGCATCTGCTCTTTTGTCAGTTTTCAAAGGGACACCAGTCCTTCGGCTCATTTCCAACCTCCAGCGCACCCTGGATGCCCTAGATATCGAGGGTCTATCCCAACTCTGGCGTGATACTGAAGTTTCCCAATATCTAACAAGCTCACCGCTTCAAGGCGAACTACCCACACACTCCCCTATTGGCGTAAGCTCTTCTCTTCTGGCCTTTCCCGAGCCGTCTATTTCGGACTGGAATCATTTCCTCGACAACTACATCTCCTCCAATGGGATTGGCCCAGAATATGTGACGCCCTCCCCAGAAATACTTCGTCACTACGTGCTTGCATACCTCCTTTCCGCGACCTTCAAAGATTGCTCTCTAATCATTAGATTGGATCCCTTGCACCCCGGGATATCACCAACGAATGTAAGGCCGGAGAGAATAATGGTGATTGATCTTGACCCCAAAGGCGTTGAAAGACTGAGGAAATGGGAACGTATGGACCGGGAAATTGCCGATTACAATGTTGGCCTTGAACCCAAAAAATGTACAGACTCGTGGAGGTGATTTTGTTTGGTAGTTGGCTCGTATACGATTGCCTAAATCTTGTCTCCGTTCCGGAGATAGTCCGGGGATAGATAACGTTTACTGGCTTAGTCAAGTCGATTGCCGGCATTCAGACCCTTCCTCTGATCATTCACCTTCGGAAATGCTCCGTTGTCGCTTCACACAGAGCTCTTGTCCTCATCCTTCATGTCGTCGTTCACCGCATTGACCAGAAACTCTCGGACTGGCTTAGGCTCAATCCTGGCTAGGCATACCATCTCACGGCAATTCAGGCGACATGCTTCATTTTACAACACCGATGTCGCTGGACTCTCAGAGGAAGAAGCCGAGGTATGATATCGGAGATTACCTACCGTTGGAACACTCCATGGTTGCTATAGTTCAGAAACGCGGTCACAGAATTTGCGCAGAAAGAAGTTGCGCCTCGCGCTGTGGAGATTGACAAAACTAACACATTCCCTGCCGTAAGTGTGCGAGACTCCTCTTCAGGCGTGTTCTCAAATGGAAACCACCAGGATATTTGGCCTAAATTAGGTTCGATGGGCCTCCTAGGTATCACGGTAAACCCGAAGTACAACGGTCTCGGCCTTGGTTATCTCCACCACACCTTGGCCATGGAAGCACTTTCGACGGCTTCTGGATCTGTGGCGCTCTCATATGGTGCTCATTCCAATTTATGCGTGAATCAAATACACAGGCACGGAACCGATGAGCAGAAAGCAAAATATCTTGGGGATTTGGTCGACGGAAATAAAGTTGGAAGTTTAGCAATGAGTGAAGTAGGAAGTGGGAGTGATGTTGTGAGCATGCGGCTCAAGGCTGACAAGGTGCCCGGGGGTTGGAGGCTTAACGGGAATAAATTCTGGTGAGGATTGAATACCAACATTTTGAATTGTTGAGTGCTAACCCATACTTTCAAGGATAACAAATGGACCGTCGGCATCAACATTAGTAGTTTATGCTAAAACCTCGCCTGAGAAAGGATCCAGAGGAATCACTGCCTTCATTATCGAACGTGGATTCCCCGGGTTCTCGACAAGTCCCAAACTTGATAAATTTGGGATGCGAGGTAGCGATACGTGCGAACTAGTGTTCGAGAACTGCGAAGTGCCAGACGGTAGGTCCCCGAAGGCCCTCAATGGGAGTTGTAATATAATATTACTTATTTTATTATTCCTGCAGAGAATGTTCTGGGCAAGGTGGACCATGGTGCGGCGGTTCTGATGTCCGGTCTTGACCTCGAGCGCATTGTCTTGAGTGGAGGGCCCCTCGGGTATTTCGCCTGTTTTCTGTCTATGCACACAAACAAATGTTCCTCATCAGGTTAATGCAAGCCGCTTTTGACCACGCAGTTGAGTATGTTCACGACCGAAAGCAATTCGGACAACCGGTTGGGACATTCCAATTGATGCAAGGTATGGAGAGTAGACTTGTATACCCACGGTAAACTAAGTTGTTTTTTTTTCAGCTAAAATCGCTGATATGTACACAAACTTGAACGCGAGCCGCTCGTATGTGTATGCTGTTGCTCGTGCCTGCGATAATGGCAAAGTCAGCCGCCGAGTAGGTTTTCAATTTGGCCGCTATATCGTAACTCCGCGTTGATCATCCTATGTAGGATTGCGCAGGTGCAATACTGTATTCAACCGAGAAGGCTGTTGAAGTCGCACTGGAAGGGATGCAATGCCTGGGTGGAAATGGATATATCAACGGTAACATCACATCATTCATCGTATTTTCCCTTAGATGTCTGAATAAGATGTGACTTAGACTACCCCATGGGGAGAATCGTTAGGGATTCAAGACTATACACCGTTGGAGCGGGAACACAGGAGATTAGACGGATGCTGATTGGTAGAGAGTTCAACGAACAGCTAAAATCATAGTAGGATGTAACTTTGAGGTACGAAATATTACAATTAACCACGGCCAGTGCTGAACCGACGATGGTTAGTTTCAATGTATAGTGCAATGGAGAGTTGACCACTTCGTCTGAATTTATCGGAATACATATCCAAATTTCAAGTGCGGTCATCTCCAAAAATGGAAATGGAAATGCTTGATTCAATTAATTAGCCTTTGGGTGTTCCCTTCAGCCTCGATATCATCAACCCACCAAGCTCATCCAAATATCGGAAAGAATGAAATGGCCAATTGAAAAAACAAATTTCTAGGGCACCAATCGTGATATGTGATCGCTAGCTGATTTACTTCAAAAGATTTAGGAATGGATCGTCTGTCAGCCACTAAACACAACCCCAAACCTTGTCTCATACTTTCTTCCCGCCCTCGAAGAGGAATTACTGATAAACCACATAGCTTTTCCAACGTACTCTAGGCTTGGAGAACCCTCTTCCACCCGATTCACTTCTCTGAATTACATTCACGATGATCTATGGCTGGAACGAGGACCAGGCCCAATCTTTCTGGGCCTCTGGGACAATCGCCCCGCAGCTCTTCTCTCCAGATCAAACACCCACAAAATCCCCATCGCCTCCTGATCGTACAACCCTTGGTTCAGTCCGTCAACGCACTGCCCAAGCATGCGACAGGTGTCGGGAGCGAAAAACAAAGGTAAAGGGAATGCAAGGATATATTCATCCAACTTCACCATTATCTCGTAGTGTTCAGGCGAATACCCAGTGTGCCACCGTTGCACAGCCCGTAAACTCAACTGCAGCTACGCTGAGCGAGGGTCTAGGCGGGGATCCAACAGAAACCAGGCGACGGGACAGGCTGGCCGAATGACCGCGGATGCGCAGCCCCCTACCAGCCTCTTGGACGCCAGAAAATCACGAGGTATAATTCGTCGAGCCGTCCAGTACCAATGTCAGTACAACATGGGTAATTTGGTGCCCCATGGACCCAAGGAACCCAACACCAATGGACCCTCGCAGATCCACGCGCGGAATGGCGATGAATTGGGTTCGGATACGCATTACGGCACACCGCTACCTCAGGAATCGCTTGCTCAAGAATTTTGGCAAGACAAGTTTACCCATGCCCGCCCCGAGGCCCACCGCGTCGAGTGGCGTGCCCAGCCAGATCTGTATTGTTCGGCGGCTGACTGGCCCACTGCTGGCTTTTGTAGTTCATCTTCCACCCCGTGGAGGTACACTAGCCAGCGAGGGCATGCGGTTCGGCATGCATCGGCAAGCCCCATGCCGAATCCCACTTTGGATACCTCGCTGATGACCTGGTCAAATATGGTGCACCAATATTGCGGGTAAGATGAATTCCTCGTACCCGCGCGATTTTTCCCTGTCAGCTTCCTTTTGACAGTCATTGTCTTAGTGACCCAGCTGGAGCCACGTCGCACTGTGGAGAGCGCCCGCCGCAAGCCTGGCCGGAATTCAGCACAAATAAGCTATTATCCCCTCCGCGTGTAGGGAGTGCTGAATCGGCAAGCTTCACGAATGTCGGGCAATTCACGTACCCGCCGTCGTACCCGCCGCCACCCCCGTTGACGTACATGGATTCGGACGAAAATCTTAACGTTTTAGAAGGCATGGGTTGTGAACACGTCTGATTGCGGGGATTTGCAGCGGTGTTTCCTTGATCAATACATACATAATATATTCTGATATATGGGATAAATTCCAAGGCTTTGGATGGCTTGAGTTCCAAGGTTTGGATGCGCAGTGATGAAACCCACCTGCCGGTAATGCACGAATTCATAAGGGCTACATATTTGGCTGTCTCCAAGTTTAGATCAGTGGTGCGGCTCTAATTGGTGTAAACCTCTGGGAGGTTGACCCGCACGCATAAAAAAGCGTTTCATAGCAATTCTGGCCGCTTTACCGGAGTGATCGCGGCGAGGCCAACCAACTTGCAGCTCTATCCACCTGAGAAGAGTATCTGAGCGGCATATCTCACGCAAGTTTCATGATTCTTGATTGGTCCATCCTACAAATGGGGTGCATTTACATACTTATGCTGACGCCGGAGCATCTGCCAAATAAGGGGGTATACGATTATGGAGGCCGGAGAAAAACCGTGTAACGAACGAATGATGGGGAGGTTCCAGGGGCGATGATGGGTTAGACGTGGG
>QGOG01000260.1:0-14147 GCA_003313185.1 Collybia sp. MG36
CTTCGCAACATCTCACTTCGCCACAATCGTATCAATGCGACTGGCGCTGTTGCCCTTGCCTTAATGATTAAAGACTATCCAGATGTAGTGCCCAGTCCTTCTTCAACACCAACAGGGGGATCCTCCCCAGCGTCATCAGTAGCAAGCCTCCCCATACAATCCCCACTACAATCCCCACCCAGCACCCCCACTATAACCGTTGCTCCACCTCTCCCTCCCCCTGCTCGTCCGGGGGCGGTACTTCCGCCTCCTCGGCACCCCCCTACTGGTGTTCAGACAACGTACACCCCATATGTACCGCGCACGCGACGCGGTGGCCGGCCCGCTCCTGCTCCCAATCCTTTATCGCCCAGCGGACAACAGATCCCGATTATCACCTCATCTTCGCAGGGCGGCGTAACTACTCGGCATCCCGTACCCCCGTCTTCTGCGATCGCGCATTCGGAATCCCACCCAAGGCATGACACTGGTCCAAGCGCCGCATTGCTGGATAAAGTCAGGGCACTTGACGCCTTGCCTCGTCTGGGAGCACTCAGGACGTTGGATCTGAAGGGTAACGATTTACGCGTGAGTCGTGTTTGTACGGCCAATGGACCCAATTCACTATGAGTAATCTCAGTCTGGGATTTCATATCTCGCTCAAGTACTCAAACGCAATCGGACATTAAAAGTATTGAATCTGGGCGAGAACAAACTCGATGTGCAATGCTTGGTTTCTATCGCTGAAGCTTTGGTGTGTCAGACTTGGCCAAAAAAGACCCTCGGTTAATCAAACCTATCGGGTAGAAATATAATTCCAGTCTCGAGACACTGGATCTAAGCAAGAATCCATGCTCTGGTCCTGGGCTGGAAGGGGTATGTTCCGAAGATCCTCCTTACCGGTCATATTTAGAATTACTACAGATACAATCCCTTCGGACGGCATTCACGTTGAATACTGCCCTCAAACGCCTATTCCTCTCCTCGACATCAATGAATTCGGCTGGCGCAATTGCGCTTGCTGAATTTCTCCCAGAATCGACCTCCCTCCTTCATCTGGACTTGACACTCAATAATCTCGACATTGCTGGCGTAATGGCACTTAGTTCTGGCCTCAAAGCCAACCACACCATGCGTTGCCTGGATCTGAATATACCTCCTGGAGATGAAAAATTCGCCAGGTCTGTACTTTTGTCCTTTGCGCGACGTTTCGTCTTTATTTCCCTGCTATGCAGGATGTGTAGGGATATCTTGAATTCATGTGTACGGAACACAGAAGAGGCAGAAAGAAATTTCCATTCTCCCAGCGGAGCCAACGGTACCAGTGGGCGGGGGTTGGGCAAGGGTGTGTGGGGAATGATCGAGGAAAGCGAGTTGGCAAAATCCATCCGGCTGGGCGAGGAAAAACGGGTATGACTCGTGTGTTATTCAACCACGTCTATTGTGCTAACTCCGCTTAGTCCGAGGCCGATGCAGTGGTGCAGGCCCGAGCTTGTATCAGCGAACTCAAAGCACAACTTCAACTTCCTCCGCCCTCCTCCCCACAGCCAACTTATGCCGTTATATCTGAACTTACCAGCAAGGCTAAAACTATCATAGCAGATCTAGGAAAGCTCATCCAAGAAACCGACGACCCCATTGTTATGAAGGAATTGCTTCAACTCAACGATACTCTAATCACCCTTTCGGGCACATTGACTACACCTGCTCGCCCGACACTCACGCTGAAGGGGTTGGGACAAGGGCTTCATCAGGATGGCAGAGACACCAAGCTGATGAACGGCCTTGGTATCAGTAACGGTGAAGTCTCCCATGGGAATCCTAGTCCAACGCAGTCCCCAACACACGAGGATGATACAACACCGACCACACCCAGAATAGACAAAGGCAAAGGCAGGGCCGAGCCCGAACCAGAGGTCCCCGAGAAGGTCCTGAGCCCCACGTTCTTAATTTCTGAGTCGGAAGATGAAGACGAGGATGGCAATCGCTACAACACCGAAGAGCCACCAGAGGAGATGGCTTCACCTACAAACCGGTTGGTGTAAATTACTTGATGTGCGTTGGGTTCTGATTTTGCTTTATAAGCTCGCGGATTTGGGTCGAAGAGGAGGGCGAGGTATTCCGAAAAGGCACTGTATTATTAGGTCCCGAAGAAATGGAGGGAGAATATGACGGAGAGGAGTTACGCAAGGAGGTACGAATGGGTACCATGCTCTCCCAAACGACAGACTCACCCTCCTTCCGGACAGCTTCTCGAAGCCATGGTGGAGAGGCCTCCACCCCGACCATTAACAGATGAATTTGGAGTGGAACTTGCAGTGCCACCCTCCATCGTTGACGGGGATGAGCTGCCCCCGCCGCCTTCCCCGAACCCATCGACGCCGACCGAAACCCCCAAACCTCCCCCTCGGCCCTACATATCACGCTCACGATCCACATCCTCATCCATTTTGAGCCTGATCTCGCCCACTGCTGGCCCAGAGCATCCGGGCGATGGATCAGCACCCTTGAGCCCCGGCTTGAGCCCAGTCAACCCGGCACTCTCCCGCAACCACTCAGCCTCATAGTTGGTTATCTATATAAGTTTACACTATAACCATGTTCACTCTAATGTTGACCATCCATTCTCACTTAATAGCAATTGTTGAACTATAGGGCCTGTGTTGGACATACAAACGGTTTAGAATGTTTATTCGTGATCATTGTTGGTACCGCTCCTCTGCCGTACTCGCTGTCTTTTTTCAATCATTGTGTTCTGATTGGCCTGCGAGACAATGATTTCAATACTAGAGGCCGCGGCGACAAAGACCTTGCTTTTCCATCTCTGAAAATCGACTATGATATATGATCTGTGAAGCCCCCCCCCCTTGGGTTTAAAGTGCGTGGAAATCATATGTGGCTACTGTATTTATTCATTTGCTCCAGACAGATACAAATAACCCGCACGGAAATCGAGTCACCGTCCGGAGTCCTTGTCAAGCACTGCCAAGGTGATTTTTGATGCTGTTGAGTGGTCCATTTTTACCTCCAATCGTGGTTTGCAATGCTACTGTTTGATTACTACTTCAATCCACCATGGTCCTCGCGTATCATTATGACACAAGATGTGGGAAACACCAGTATGCCACCGAACTCTGGCGAAATCAATGCCGGAAGTGCAAGCATGGCTCCATTACCGTACCGCATTTCGTGTACATCGGAGATTATTTGCCATCTCTAACGCTCAAGAATGGACAAGATGAAGATGTTGAGACTTCCACCTTGGCCTCCGACAAGGGCGTCATTCTTTTCTTCGTTCCCAAAGCCGACACCCATCAGCACCTTGTGGCAAACAAGACAGCCACCTTGATGCGCTCCCTGGCGCGGGCCTGCGGATTCAAGGACAGCTATCCAGATTTCGCATCTCTGGGTTATGATGCATATTGCTTGAGCGCAGATATGCCAGCCGCCGAGAGCAAATGGCGAACCAAGGTCCATCACCATTTAAGATCACCCTGATGAATGACACCAAAGGTTCCTAATCCTATAGAAAGAGCTGCCCTACCCGCTCTTATCTGATCGCAAACGGACACTAATAGCTGCGCTGGGGGCTATATGGGGAGGCAAGACAGATCGAGGTCATGTCATCTTCAGGCGAGGTGGCAAACTCGTCGAGAAGAGACTTGACTTGAAACCAGCTGAGAGGTAGAGCCGTCAATTTCGTGGATACTTGAAAAGCCATCTCATGTGTCGTTTCAGCCGCAGGCTAGCGCTCAAGTATATCAAGTCCCTTGAATGATGACTAGCTATTATACTACGCATTGTGCCCTACGCTTTCCAGTCACTTGTTACTATCACTATGATCCATTACTGCGTATAAGTAAGAAGATATGTTTGAGACCTACATGTATGATCAGTAATTGCTGCCGAAATTACTTGGTGTCGGAGCTGCAAGCGTGTCTCCCTTTTTGAGAACATCGTCATCTGCGGACGTCCAACACCATGCCTCCTCGTAAAGCCTCTGTAACAGACGGAGAGGCCCCGCGGAGGTCCACACGAATTTCTGCGCAGCCCAGGGAACCGACGAAGGAAAAACCTGCGGCGAAACTGGCAACCTCGAAGAAACGAGTTGCGGAGGAGGGCGAGAACGAGAACAAGGCTGAAGAAGCATCTCAGGCGGCGAAGAAGGTTAGTCTTGAATTTATTCTATTTCTTCTCTATCTGTCGGTGGGTAATGTGTCTGCCCCGGTTTTCAGGCCAAGGCTGATGTGCCGGAAACCAACGATAACGATGAAATCATGGAACAGGAGGCCCGTCCGGATCCTGTGGACATCGGGGACTCACTACCATCTCTAATACTCAAGAATGAACAAGACGAAGATGTCGAGATTTCTACCTTGGCCTCCGACAAAGGCGTCATTCTTTTCCTTGTTCCCAAGGCAGATACCCGTCAGCACCCTGCAGCAGATATGACTCTGGTTGTACTGATGTGTCGTTCATAGCGGGGTGCACCACTCAGGCCTGCGGATTCAGAGACGGCTATTCGGATTTCACATCACTGGGATATAATGTGTATTGTTTGAGCGCGGATACACCAGCGGCCCAGAGCAAATGGCAAACCAAGGTTCATCATCGCGATTTTCATCACCCCACTGGAAAACCTACCAATGATGCCTAATTTAATTTCACAGAAAGAGCTGCCCTACCCGCTTTTATCTGATCGCAAGCGGGTGCTAATAACTGCGCTGGGAGCCGGGGATGGAGGCAAGACGAAGCGAAGTCATTTTATCTTCGAGAAAGGTGGAAAACTCGTCGAGAAGAAAATTCCCGTGAAACCAGCTGATAGGTAAAGCCTTCAATTCCATATATCGGGGAAACCGTCTCACGACCGTTCCCAGCCCCAAACTAGCACTGGAGTATATCAAGTCCCTTGAACGATGATCGATGACTAGCTATTCCCATTGTGTCTTACGCTTTCCAAACAAATTTTTCATGATTCCTGGCTTTCAAACCCTTAACAAGCACCGGAAGCATGTGGGTGAGCATATTGCCATTGCTGGATTTGCCTCTTCGTCCAGATCTGGCGTGAAGAGTGGATAAAGTACTCTCAAACGAGTCAGAATTTGCTACCGTGATATTCTTACATTTGCTCCGGGGTAACTGTACAGGTGAACAAACGGCGGGGGCACGCGGGTAAGGAAATTGACATTGTCGTCCCTTCGTCCAGATCCTGGGCGATCTGGCGTGAAAAGCGGACAACAGTACTCTCAAACAAATCAGAATCTGCTACCGTGATATTCTTACATTGGCTCCGAGTAACTGTACAGGTGAATCTATGGGCCTCCAAAGTTGTTCTTGCATAGATCTTGAGGAAATGACCAGGCTGCCCAATCATCCCACCCATGCTGGTTTCACGGAACTTGGTTGATTGCTGCAAGATCGCTGGCAAACTGCAATCCATCACCAACTTCAAATTCTCGCTGCCGACTAGTTCTTGCGTCACGAACGGGGATCTACGGAGATCCCACCTTGGTAAGACTCAAATTCAATTCAATGCAGTCACTCTGGCATGCCAAAGTTATGGAATGTGGCGTTGGCTGCCTGGCTGGGACCCACATTACCAGAAGCCCACCCCCGAGAGTTCTGAGAAGGACGACATTCCATCACCCAAAACCATGCCAAATTTTACCTGGCCATTTGGGACACTGGCATTCACCCGATTTTCGAGCAAGCCGGGCCGTGATCTCCGATATTCAGGACCTCTGGCGATACGAGCGTCCCGGTTGGCTTCAGGCGTCAAATTCGCTGTTGGGGCTGAAGTTAATCAACCCTATGGGCAGTTCGGGGAAAAGAAATGTGCACAACATTCCCACCACAGGTCGCTGCTTTCCGCCGCACCTTGCTATTATGATCTCCGATGTTCTGGACCTCTTGCGTGTGGATATCGACAGCAGCTCCTCTTAGCTCCATCTGAATGGTAACAATCTCCAACAGCCTTCCACGCGCTGGTTCAGCACTGTTTTGCATATGGGCGTAGAATTCACGCGCACTTACAGGAAGTTATTAGTTGCTGTTTGAGCTAAAGAACACTCATGGGCAGTTCGGGGAAAGACATGTGCACAACACTTCTATCCACACATTGCTGCCTTCCACCGACGTCCAGGGCCTCAGTATGAGCGCCCCGGTGGATGCGGGTGGACAATCCACAGCAGCCCGCTAGCTCCATATGGTAGCAATTCCCAGCAGCGTTCCACGCTGGTTCAGCACTGTTTTACGTATGGCGTAGGCATTCATACGCACAGTTGGTATTCGCCATCCGAGCCAAAGAACACCCACAGGCAGTTCGGGGTAAGTGTCTACTAGACATGTGGACAGCATTTCTAGTTCCCACCACACACCGCTGTCTTCCGTTGCGCCCTCACGTGGTCATCCCCAGCTCGTACCTTGATTCGCCCGCCCATAGTAGTGGATGCACCTTCACGGGGGCTGAACCAACGTGTATGGATACCCATTACTTTCCAACTCCCAACGACCGCAGGGAACGGGGCCCTCCAAATCCAGTCCCATGGGACTTATGTTGAGCCGCCAACATCTCAGACTTCTATACCTGCAACAGTCAAATTTGCAGTCAGAACGACCTCATATCAAGAAGATCTAGTCAAGTGTGAATTCAAATTTCGGCCTTATGGTCCGGACAGTGGCAACGGTCAAATTTGAACTAGAACAGATATCATAGCGCGTCCAGGAATTCATGTGGGGCTCGGGGATAAGGTGCCCAATTGGTATCGCAGTTAGCTCACATCAAACGTAATGGGATGTTGACAATGCGGTCCATGTTGATGCTGTGGGACACTTTGCAGATATGCATCAGTGATCCAACTTATCAGTACTATGGATAGCCTACCCCGGGGCACACGCAGTATTTTTGAATGTGCCAGACAGCGACTATATTTGATTCCAGCCCACTTCCTAAGTAGTTTATTATATTTAGCGATGAGGCAACTACACCGCGGTGTGCAATAAGACGCGAAGACCCGCTGATAAGACAAAATTTGATGAATAAAGGGTTGCCAGCCAAGTGACAAAAAAATGAACAGAGAAATCGAGCAGGGCTAACGAATAGAACTCTGCAAGGTTCACGACAGCTGCTGATAGTAACGCCCGGCTCAGGCGGAAACTTGGAAGTACAGTCCGGATCGGGTATCAGACACCCAGACGATATGGCGTGGACACATGGTATATACCCGCGCAGCGATTGGTTACACCGTTTCTTACGAATTGGATTTGGCTAGACAATAATGTATTCCAAACTAATATACTACATTTAGGCTCCTCGACCTTCATCTGACCGATCGTGGGTCATTACAACATTGAGCTGGTGGCAACTCCGGGCTTTGAGCGGTGGTAAATGATACTAAACTACCAAGTGTGGGGAATCTCTGATCAGACTCTCCGCGGCCGCGGAGCGGGTTTTTATATCACAATCAAATGGAACGGGGTATCTATCCAAATCGCCGTTAAGATAGGTGATACTATAGAATATGCAATTCAGCACTCACGAAAGCAAACCGGATGACATCTCGGGCTTCAATTGTATCAGTTGGCCATTCTCGTCGAGTGGCGAGGTGATGTTAAACACCGACAAGACGGAGGAGATATATATGTAGAGTGAGGTATCACCCAAAAATCGGCCGGGGCAAACCCTAGGAAGTTTTCGTTGTTCAGGACCCAAGTAGGGATCAGTGGAAGGAAGTCGGCCTACCGGCGTCCAAATCCAAAGGCTGCAACGTTAGGATCCAGACGATTTGGATCGAGCTTGCCGTCTTTGATAAACCTCTCAGGCCGGAACTCCTCGGGTTCAGGGTATTCTATCGGGTCGTGCAAGATAGCCCTAAATGTTTTCCAAATAAGTAAGGTGAGGGTGACTAGTTGATACCACAAACCATGCGTTGGGGACGATGATAGAACCCTTGGGGATGCGATAACCCTCGTATTCATCCTCTTCGGTGGACGCGTGGGTAGCAGCTGTGCATTCATCAGTATCATTTGATCTTGGAAACATCTCGGGGCGAGCCGCTTACCAAGTGGGGCTACAACCTGCCATCTCAGCACCTCTTTGATTATGGCATTGACATATGGCAAGGCAGCACGGTCTTCGAACGTTGGGAGCCTACTCCCACTCGTGACAGAATCGATTTCGGCCTGTGCCTTCTTTTGTACTTCTGGGTACATGGCCATGGCAAGGAAGAAGCTGTGGACATAGGAGACCGTCTATATCTCACGTTAGTCCCCGTAATCGTAATAGGATTAAAATAGCAAACCGTATCAGAACCACCTGGACAGAGGGTCAGGAATAATAGCGAAGCCCTAATAGAGTATGCACACCAATGTAACCGTTGACAGTGGCGTCTTTTGCAGCTTGCTCTTCGACTGCGCGGCGTTCCTCGTCTTCAGGCAAGTTACTGATTAGACTCGTCGCCACACACGGAACAGCCTGCCCCTTTTGCTATCGACGAAGTCAGCGATTTCGAAACTTGCGCGCCGCCACCAGGAACATACTATATTTTCCAGCACAATCTCCCATGGTTTATCCGTAAGTTCGTGGTTAGCCTTTTTCCAGACTAGAGCTTCATTCTGGAAGCCCCCGCCAGGCATCCAGGAAGGATAATACTTCAAAAAGGGAAGAAAGTCGACCAGGTATGTTCCGTTCACGCCAGCAGCCGCCATCCCGCTGAGAGCCACCTTTGCATTCGAAACAAACCAATCGTCATTGGAGTCCACCTTGATTCCATATGCAATGTCCATGATTGTAAACGCAAATGCGCTACATTGCGGGAATTAGCACACGTTCTTCTGAGGATTTTTCTAAACCTACCCTCGAATATGAGACGCGACTTCCTTGGGCGATTCCAATAATCGAACGAGGAACTTGGCCGTCGCTTGTTCCTGGATGGGTTGGTACTTTTTGACAACAGCGCTGTTGTAATGTGTATGGAACATCTTTCGGCGGAGTCTCCAGTCTGCGCCGTACGGCGTAAATGCGAAAGCGATAGTCCAATCCATTCTGCGATGGAGGGTGAGTACCTTGGAGAATGGAAAAGTGATTGGTTGTACAGCTCAATAAGCATTGGCATCCGTGGCCGGGAAGAATAAAGTGCTGATCTTTTTTCCATGAGATCAGTCACTGTCTTCAAGGAGTTCAGAATGATCATGGGCTGGCCCATGACATTGACGTGCATGAGGTCCCCTAGAATCGATATCAGCTATTGATTCCGTTGGTGTTGGAACCACACACCATATTTCTTTGCCCATTCATCAAAAACAAACCACTGGTAGTGGTTTGGTACATCGAGCAGGTTTCCAATAAGAGGGAGCCCCTTTGGCCCAGGGGGAAGAGGAAGACGACTAGCATTCCTCCGGGAAGCAAAATAGAGAACAGTGCACAAGCACACTGCTAATACAGCGAATTGGAGCGAGATCTGTAACATGTTGTTGACTGAGGGGAAAGGTTGGAGATAATTCAGGTCGAAAACTGGCCATTTAAATCAATCGGGAGCCACTGAGGTTCGCCACCCAAACCGATGGTTTGACAGACGAGGGTTCAAGTTACTGTAATCGTAACGCATGCTGTGATACCTGATGCCTTGGAGTCAGCGGCGCTGAGATCGCATAAGGTATAACAATGATGAAAGAGCTTCTTGCGGCGTTGCCTAAAATACGCTACCCCGGACTACAATGAGTTGATCATATGACCGGGACTAATAAGGTACACACCAAATGGGCCAACATCGGCGACCCCAGCAGAATGCTTTCAACAAATGGGTCTGTGAAAAACTAGCCGCAAGCGACCCTCTGTATATTTCCAATCCCCTGTAAACTTTGAAATATCACTTCAAAAAGAGGAGTCACTAATCAATTCGGGTTCAATACCTGCCGATGGCGACGGTTTAGTTTTGCTCGAATTCATTCACATCGATACCAAGATTCAGCCCCAAAGAATAGTAGCTACATTTGTATTGCCTCACCAGTCTAGGGCAGGAGGGTGGTCGAATCGTGCTGATTATCGACGCGAATTCACCAAAGTTTGGAAGCGGAAGCCTGAGGGTGAGTTGACTGTTGAATTGTACTTCAGTCAGGATAATCGAATGCAGCCGTAATTGGATATAAAATTCTGTTGTGCCTGGCCGCAAAAACGTGGAACCTCCGGTTCCGTCGCCGGAATAATGTAGCAGCACATTATCCCAAATATGATCTGGGGAGTAATCGCAACATTGTTATTGGAGGTAGACCGTCGTACTACCCCGATTGGTTTCCCCTTTCATCTGTGGCCTTACTTGTCATATTCGAAGAAACGCAAAGCGATTGGGAAGGACGACTAGTACTCGCATCAAGATCCAACCGCGACTTCGAAAGACCACAAGCTACTTCCGAAATTCTCCCTTCAAACATCAACCTCACTCTGACCACAAGTCCATTCAGAAGGTCAGAAGGTTCTGATAATAGGGGCGGCAATGTTGAGGCTATGAACCTTGCCTGTTAACAATTTGTTTCCGTTCCTCCCGCTCCTGGTTCAATCGACCCACTCGAGCGTGGAGGCGGAGCCAATGGGGAAGCACATATTGATCATCATCCGTTCAGACGCAACTTTAAACCACTCCAGTGAGAATATCTGAATTACGCGGGCCTATTGATATCCAACACGCTGATGTCATTGAATGAATCATCGATCATCGTCTACTCAAATAATAAACAGCAACTTACAACATCGTCACGGAGTCCTCATCCATGTAACCTGCAAGATGAGACGAATCCCAGCCAAAGCTTGGACCTTGCGTTCGCTTTCTGCTTACACGGAATACTTCCGGATTTTCGTGGGCTTACGCTAATCCTGTACATCCGCTGCGCTGGTTCACAAAGCGCTTGGCAGGCTTGTAAATTGTTGGATTGGCCCGTTTATCCCCCGGAATGAATAGAGGGGAAAACAGCGCTTGCACCTCGATAAGCCATTAGCGTAATAGGTATATAAGACGCGACCCGTCCTCAATGAATTGATAGTCAATGCGAAACTGATTGATTGACAGTAAAAACAACGAGGCATCGCGCTTATAGACGATCCACCCCTAGGCGTGGGGGTATGTGGTTGAAGCTTGAAGGTTCACGATATCGGGTTTTGGTGGGTCGGCTCGCGAATCCATCGGCTCGATGATCTAAGATCCTCGTAAACAGGGATATATCCGCTATTGGAATGCTCCGGATGTTTATTGTCGTCAGCGAACCGATGCGGATATTTTTATTACATGCGTCATTGGGCTTGCATAGAGCAAATGGCGCGTGAACGTGAACCTACTATGCCTGGCCATGGATCACATCTTGAAATAGCACCAAATCCTCGCTCGCGCAGAAGAACTGATCCGAAGGTTATGGTTGAGGGGAATCACAGGTGAGAAACGCCCAGCTTGCTAGAAGCCACCCATGCATGTGACTGCATCCGCAATCTTGTCCACCCCGGTACCTCTCTGATCGCCGATTAATGGTGGAGTTATGAAAGTACCACGGAGTATGACCATAACAACCCTGTTATCCCCGCATTGTGGACGCGAAGCGGAGCCATGATGGCCGGGCTTGACTCGAAGGCTAGGAGTGAGAGAAGAGGGCCCTGTGGTGCACTTACCAGACAATTCAATTCAAGCACTTGTGCCACAAGGGCGCAGGCAGCGGGCGCTCACATCTCACCCCCATTTTATTCCCAAGCCCATCTGAGCGAAAATATCTTTCCGAGGCGGTCTTATGTTGTACCGCCGCGGGCCATAAGGCCGGGCGAGAAAATCCATAGTAGTACCACATACATCGATCGCCTTGTTGAGAACTATCGGCCAAAGGGCGATGTTAGAGAGGTATCTTAATGAATACCCGCAGCGACATCAGAAGCGGCAATGGACTCGCAACCTGATGAGTTTGAAATTGTTCAATTATCCGTTGGTTCTTTCTGTCATGAATCAATCAAACAAGAAGCAAGCACACGAGTAGACTTGCTCACGGTACGGCTTCCTCTCCGGTTGCTCCTTGGTCATATATTTCTGTTGACAGCGGAATAGATTCGTGTGTATATTAAATATGAATCACCAGCAACCCAAAATTCAATACACTACCTCTTGGCCAACACCAGTGAGGGTAATGTGACTTGGGCGTTCTTGCAATGTTGCGCGGCACCGGGTATAATTCCGTGGCACTCAATGATCAACAGTCTGCATGGAATACAATTACCCCAGTCCCGAGGCAACCCGGTCAATATTTTCACCTGATAGTGACCGAGTGGGAATTGCGGAGTTTTCGGTTGAGCGGTTCCTAGCCTTTGATAGTCAAACCTCTCGACTATGATTGGTGATCTGGTTTCTATAGGCCAGGGGAAAGTCGAATAAGCATGTGCTGCATGAAGGTCTAGATCCATGAAATCATTACCTATTTTTGTGCATTTTAGATTCTAGGCACCTATCTATGTGTTACGAGGCGGCTCAGAGGCTGGGCAGTGACTGAGTAAAGGTATTTGCATTATAATAGAACACCTTGGGCACCAAATATGTGCAACGGGCGCAGGTTTGGGGAGAAACCCCCGCGGGGTTCCGTGGTCCGAAACGCGAGCCGATTCCCCGAGAAGGCATGAGCTTTAATTCCACTCCTAAACCTTGATTAGCGGGGCCACAGCGCGTCGAGTATAACGAATACCCCAACATGTTAGGAGTGGGCTGACTGTGCCCCCATGCAATAATGTGTGCCCTGAGCAATTTCAAGCGGCTCGTCCCAAGCGATCCGGGCAGTTCGGGCAGTTTGCGCATGCCCTGAGCAATTTCAGGCAGCTTAAAAGCGCCCTGAGCGATCCAGGCAGTTCGTCGGGCAGCGCACAAGCACCCAAAGCAGTTTGGGCAATTTGGATGCGAGCGTTAGGCAATAAGTGAACACCCAGTGCAATTCAGGCAGTGTGCGAGCGCCGAGCACCCGGTGAGCATGAACACCCCAAGCAGTTTGGGCGGGTCGGGTGGTTTGCAGGCGCCCTGAGCAGTTTAGGCAATTGGTGAGCACTTTGAGCAGAGTCGGGCAGTTTGGGCAGCCAATGGGCACCCTGTGCAATTCGAGCCGTTTTTCGGCCTCCCAAGCGATCCGAAATGCTCAGGCAAGCTGTGAGCCTCTTCGAGTGACTCAATTTACCAACAAGTTCAGGCCAGTTGAGCATTCAAATGTTGTTGCTAACGTTGAAAGGGAACTACTGATTGTAAGCACACATATGGGATGCGGCGAAAATTTGGAGGGCTTCTAGCCTGAGGCTGCGAGGGCCCAGGGGGTCTGACAGCTGCTGGAGGTCGACGCGAGAAGCAGAAAGAGAATTCCTCTTCGCTTACTCATCCTTGTGCGTGGATCGATTGTTGTCGATTATACATTCGGCATGTGCCTTGAAGGCGATACCTGGATGATCCGGGGAAGGACCTGCTTAGGAGAGAACAAAATAGATGGGGTGTCCGACAAACAGTTGCTTACACGTACACTGCCCGTCAAGCGAATTGTTTTGATCGATAGGAAATGGGGTGCCATAGCATGGAGACGATGTGATCGGATGCGCCTTCCGACATGCACGTACGTAGGCATGTATGAAAGCGTACAATAAATACACAGACCAACACACACACTATGCCCGCACAATGTGAATATCAACGGGATAGCACGCCGCCGGGTCAAACCCACTCGTCGCTGACGGCGGGATGTTGCCCGATATATTGAATATCACATTATTTTGTGCGCGAAACCCGGTGAACGGGCACAGTGACCACAGCCCCGCATCACCATAGACAGCGAGACGCGGAAAGGGGTCCGCCGGGGTTACAATGGCAGAGTAGATCTGGACGGCGGGCTGCGTGTATATGGTGCTTGTAACCCACCCGAGAGTGCCGCCGCCACGGGTAGGGGCTGTGGCATTGGTATCCCACTGTCCACTGGAGAAGGCGCGGAGGGTGCCGTTTGTGAGGCGTAGAAGTGGGTAATCATTGTACGGGAAGGATGCGTATGTCTGAATCATTTCTACGATTAGAGGGGGTCAAACGAATCATAAGAAAACGCCCACAGAGGTTACATGGAACGTTAGTCCGCTTGTAGCACCTTGAGGTGATATTGGTTTGTCAATTGTTGCCTTCTATCGACTG
>QGOG01000263.1:0-11744 GCA_003313185.1 Collybia sp. MG36
TCGATTTGCGTTCCGAACGTTGACGATTTTTTTTTTTGAGCTGGCCCTGCTCGTCAACGGTATGGGGGGTAGATCACGCTCTGAGCGTAAGGATGCTTCGCCATGATGTGTGGTGTCGCGTTCGGAGATGACTGGTGTTTTACAATCCAGAAATGCACCTGAGGAGCGACTTCCGCGAGGATCTCCCGGGCACCGAAGATTCTGGGAGGGAAGAATGGCATCCCTGAAATCATATATTATTGAGTTCGGAAATGGAAGGGGTATGTGATTACCATATTGCACTTATCCAATCTGCTCGTTTGTGGTTAGAGGGTGCTGCAAATGTTTCTCTGGCACGTCCCTCGAATAGAATTTCAAAAAGCTTTGAGCCTTCACCATCATCATGTGTTGGCAGAGCGCGATTTTCTTCGCCGTCCATATCAGGAGCAAGAGATCGTACATCAGTGCAGTAAGACAGCGAGATAACGTGGAGCATCGGGATTGCGCCAATTGACTCCGTGAGCGTTGAAAGACTTAGACGGCCTCCCTCCAATGTCACCATACAACTAACCCAGGCGCGTGGGGTAGCATCAACCGGGGAGGGCTCAGACGGAAGATACCAGAGTGGTCCCGAGAATTGGGGTAAAGTAGACTGTTCTTTTATAGACCCGGGAACACCCAGTAAACCAGTATCCCGAGATCCTTGAGGTTTAGATTTGAGCAGCGGTTTCCCTTTTTTGAAGGTAGAGAACAGATTTCTCAGTGATTCGCGAATCGGTGACTTGTCTGGCTTTTGCTTTCGGGAAATCATCCCTGTCTTGGAGGAGCCACTAGCCAGCCTGGGGCTACCCGCGCGACCGATAATGCGAGGATTCGGAATTTGGTTGTTTAAAGCCTCGAAGCGATTGATTAATTGTTTCGTGGATTTGTGGTGCTGAAGAGGAACAGGAGCTCGTTGCTCACGATCCATATTTCTTGGACCTTGCATGATAGTGCGCTAGTCTGTAACTTGAAACCAACAATTTGTCAGCGAGCCATTTTATGTGGCGTATTACGTAATTTAACCATAGCTGGCCCTAAGCTTTCTCCGTGGGCCACTGTCATCTCTGGATCTTGCGGTTGTCGTACAGCAACCTCGGATAAACCGCACTTCATAGTGATCTAGGCTAGGTTCCGAATAATCCCCCTTCTCTCGAACTGGAATCCACATGAGTTCCCTTTGACACCATAAAAGTAATTCTGGGCTTCCGAGTTTCCTCCTCGTCAGTCACCGGGTGGATGTTGTTTTTACTGATTTAAGAATGAGCGCGGAAACCATGTCATTCCCAATACAATGCTATCTCAAATTCTTCTGTCTCTGGTCTTCGCCTCTACAGTTGTCGCTCAAGCTGGGCAGTATGCTCAATGTGGTGGCATGGGGTGGACGGGCGCTACAACTTGTCAATCCGGGTACCACTATTCCTTTCTCCTTTCCTCATTCCTAATTCCGCGGGTAGCTGGGTCTGTACATTCTCAAATTCCTTCTACTCGCAGTGTTTACCTTCCGGGACGACGGTGACTGCATCACAACCCACAAACACTCCGGGAACTACTTCAACGCGCCCTCCATCTGCCACTAGCACACTCACAGGTATAGCTGCCTCGGCTCCCACAACCCCTCCATCCACATTAACAGGGAAAACACCGGCCTTGGGGTATATTGTTTTTTTGAGCCAAAACCTTCTTACAATCTTCATTTCCAGCTGGAATTCTTGGAACGCTTATGGAGGAGGTTTGTTGAAACTGACCAGAATCGCCCGTCTGATATTGATATATTACAAAAGATATCAACGAAGCGAAGATATTAGCTGCGGCCAATCAGTTTGTTTCCCTCGGCCTCAAGACTGCAGGTTACGTTTATGTCAACATTGATGCAGGAATATCTCTTGATCTAAATGGTTGCAAGTCTCATTGAAACTCAACAGGATTGTTGGGCCAAAACAACACGAGACTCCGCCACACAGCGGATGGTTCCAGATCCCACCAAATTCCCGAACGGAATCAGTGGGTTGGCGTCGCAAATACATGCTCTCGGACTCAAGATTGGTATTTACAGGCATGTATCGCCTTCGATGTTACCCTTTTGCATTGACGGGACCCCTGACCCAGCGATGCTGGCACAAATACCTGCGCCGGATTCCCAGGCTCACTAGGTCATGAAGTCACTGATGCAGCGACATTCAATGACTGGGGCATTGATTACCTAAAATATGGTCTCGATTTCGCTCAGCGACCCATCTCAAAAAGGCTCAATATTCTCGCTATGTAGATAATTGCAATGTCCCCGGCAACTGGAGTGATAGTGGGGTATGGTTTCATGCTCAAATTTTGAATGATTGATTCCTGACCATATCACGCAGACCCCTCAGGGAGGTGATTGGTAGTGCGTCCCTAAATGAAGCATATATATCCTTCCTATCCTTTTCATCTAACCAAATAGCAACTCCAACTCTGCAATCAGATACCGGCAAATGACGTAGGTCAACATAGTCGTTTTGCCTGCGCCCACCATCAACGATAATTCATCATAAACCAGTGCAGCCCTCGCAACCCAACCTCGTACCATCCAGTTCAGTTTGTGTATTTGGGGGAATGCCAACGTTTGGGACTGGGGTTCCCGGGTGGTTAGTCCAACATTGCAGAGTCAGGCGATGGCTTTGCCTAAACTCGTATAAATTTAGGGACATTCGTGGAGGATGTCGGGAGATGCGGGGTAAGAATCCCTCCCTCTGGGCTTGAGGCTCCGACGTTGACTGGCTTGAATAGTCCTACATGGTCGTATATTACGTCCATCATCAACACAAACGTTGCACATCTTTCCGCTATCAAGTTTGGCGCGCACAATGATATGGATATGATGGAGATAGGTATGACTGCCAAGACTAGCATGGGTTCAGGAGTCATGGGTCATAATCATTTCACTCTGTAGGAAATGGCGCATTGACGATTCAAGAGCAGCGGACCCATTTTGCAGCATGGGTCTTCCTCAAAAGCCCGATTCTCCTGTACGAAGTTTATTACATCATATTTTTTCTTTTGCATCTGACCTTCGTCGAACAGCGGTACTGATGTATGTGCCGGTACCTCGTATCCATCGTCACTAATATTTTCGCAGTTGAGCAAATTGAGTTCGGCCCAGCTCGCAATCCTGAAGAACGCCGAACTCCTTGCCTTCCACCAAGACACCACCATTGGGGCACCGGCGGCTCCATTTACACCATTTACCTCTGCCCCAACCACATCGCCCCCGGAATACTACGCCGGTGGTTCATCCAAAGGGACTCATGTCTTCCTTATAAATACCTCGAGCAGCACTGCCACCAAGACCTTCACATTTGCCAACGTACCCGGCCTTGGTACTTCAGGAACTTGGAAGGTGCATGACATGTGGGCGGGCACGGATTTATCTGGAACATATACATCCACATCCAGTTTCACTGTCAGCGTGGCCTCCCATGACACTGTGGCTTATTTGATTACCAAGGCGTAACCTTCAACATTCATACATCGCTTGCCAGACCAACAGGCAATAACCCAGTGTTTTTTGTGAAAGAATAGTCAATACAATTCTTGTTGCATATTTGAATTTCAAATCACTCCAATCCCAATAGTACTCCTTACACATTACGAGAACGCCTTGCAGGAATCGACACAAGCGAGTGGAGGGAGGACAATGGTGTGCTAGATACTGATGGGATTGAAGAAATAAAAGCCAAGGTAGATGAGTTGACTAAGCAGAGAATTCCCAAATCGGGGCATAAGAACCTCGGGACCGCCTGGGCCATTACCCCCTAGGTAGTTCTCCCCTGCCATTATTTCAAACAGAACCCCAGGACCGGGCACAGGCGTCAATGCAGGCCACATTGGACGCATTCTCTTTGAAGCGTATGCCCCTCTAAAACTCAAAGGATAACATGGTTGAAGATAGACAGCGTTTATCAGGGCACTGTCCTGCCTTTCGAGATATGGGGATGAGCTCTGTATCTACGCTAGTCAGGACACCTTGTCTTTCTCCGCAACAAATTCTTCCAAATCTGCCTACTGTCGCTTCAAGTTCAACCGCCAATTTTTCGTCAAATACAATATAACCGGGGCTCAACCGGATGCAGCGTGGGCCGATGAGGACGCCCCAACAGTTACAGGTCAGCTGTTAACTAAGGTGAGTTATACGAGTTATATTGGCCGCGTATAGTTGCGTTACTACATGTTAGTCTCTACTCTCAATGTTGAGGCATCGCACGGTCGAGAAGACGGCAGAGAGATGTGAATTATCAATTGTGGAAGGTGTTCAATTAATGGAGGGTCAAGAAACAGACGAGGACCAAGATGGGCTCGAAAGCCGACTCATAGTGCGATTACATTGCAAGCATGGTACTTGCGTTCTTCGCTTCACCTGAATTTTACCTACTCCAATGCTTTGGGGAAGGTGTTATAAAAACTCATCGTCTGCTTCTCTTAAGCTCAGTGTCACCTATGGTCCCAGGGTTACCAGATACCTCCAACCAATCAAGCTTCACCATCGGCCCAAAGGCGATCAGAGATATGCTTGAGCATTTTCCATTATCGAAGGGGCTAAAACCTGATCCTCAACTCATGTGGTACTTTGGCGAATCCGAAGTTGGTTTGAAAAGTCAGGAGTACTCTGGCGATGACAACGGTATCAGTGATATATATCCTTGGCCTAATCGTTCGTTCATCCACTTTCTAGGAAAATCTCAGCTGTCCACCGAACTGACCATTAGTGCCGATGAATTCGATGCCTATAATATATTTTCGCCTCCCGTGTCTCTCGCATTTCACCTACGAGAATTCAATGTAGGTGATAATATGAAGATCTAACCCCATTGCACTGACCCTCAAGCTAGGCCACAATCGCATACGCAGATTCCATGACATTACCCCTCGAATTTCGATTTACCGATCCTGCTGCACCCTTATTTATCGATGTCGAAGGGGATCATTCCGAAATCCTCTTTGTTGTCTCGACGAGCCAAGTTCCAGGGGATACTGCAACTCCTTCCCGCGCTACACCACCCAACCTCAGAAAACATGATCGTGAAGAGACCCCCGGGAGCACTACGAAAAAACAGAAACCGATGAATGTTCTCAACCCGACCCATCACCTTTCAAGCCCAGCATCGAGAGTAACATCTATGTCACAATCATATCCCCCGCGTTCATACTCTACTCCGCCGGCCCAACAAGCTTCTATGCCCCCACCGCCATCGCGCTATACACACCCATCCACTCCACAAGAGCCATTGTTTCTACCAGGTCCATCACAATTATCCGCCAATGGGACACCCATTCCCGAAGCCCGGCCATTAGATGAGCACAAGGATGAGCCTCTATTCCCTCGCATCTCTTCACAATTATCTGCGGCAGATACAGGCGCGCTCCGTAACTCAGGGCTAGAAATGGATATGGGGGGGTTTGAGGTAATGGTCGAGGGAGTCGAAGAAGAGGTCAAATCCGATGTTGAATCACAATCCAAGCAACGTCGGGGCCCTGATAGCTTCGAGTTACTTGATGATATGGAATTAGAGCCAACTCAAACATCCAATAGCAGCAGCACAAAAGTTAGTATTTTAATCTTTTCTATTTTCGGTATACACCTCACTCCTTTGTAGAGTTTCCTACCATTGTTCGAAGATTAGCTAGGCCTGACAAGTATCAGCCACGGACGGGTCATCTATAATTCTATCCCCTTACGTTGAACGCCCAAAAACCCACTGTCGTTATCATTGACCCTACACCCCGCTCTGACTCAGTCGAGAAATAGATCATCATCGTGATCGTGATCAAGACTGGCTGGCCATCGGTCGATAGTTCTGAACTCTTCTATGATGACGTCTGGACCCAGTTGGAATTTGGTTGAGGAAGACGTGTCGACCGTCCCAAATCGTAATCGGCTGAGTGGACATCCGTGATCCCTACGAGTCTTGACAGTTTTCTCAATGAGCATCTGATCGCCATCACCAAGAAGACAGGTGATATTTCGTAGTCTTGGCCATGGGATGCAACTCTCCTTTGATCCTGGTGTTTGATCTGAATTTCCCAGGAGTTGAAATATAGTTGGCGTGCAGTGAGAGGCGAATGTACTGAAGGTGACAATCATCGGCAGCAATGAGAACAAATTCATGTATACTCGCTGGGACAGCTCGAAGTCCCAAAATGTCAGGGATTGCAAGCGGGAAAACTTTGTTGCACTTGGCGAGGCGCAAAGAGAGTCTAAATCATGTTCGTGGGCACCTTTAAGCACCAGCGATTCAAGCTGAGGTGCATCAATGGCCAGCAGGAGGCCGCTGTACGAACTTCCCCGGACACCACAGACCCGAAGTGAACGCAGAGATGGCAAACATATCAGATCCCGCCCATTGCAGGTTGCCCACCCGGCGGGCCCCATGACATCTCCAAATATTGATAGATGCGTGAGGAGAGGAGAAGCTGTAAGGATGTGAATGAAGACGTGGTAGGGCAGGGGGAGCGACCGTGTCTGATCAATATGGAGAGTCTTTGCAGAAGTTAACTGTGGCCTGAACAGATACATGGCAATACCGCGAAGTCGAATGTATGATAATTTCGGAGTACCACTTAACAAGATGCGCGGATGGTGATCATGATAAGAGGAGCGAAAGGAAACTGGGTTTAGATGACTGATCTCCGACACGCAGAGCGAAATATATTCAAGAAGCGGTGCATCGAGATGGCAGAGTCGACCGACAATGGGATGTTGGACCTCCTCTTGGGATGTTTTAAAAGTGAACCGTCGCCATGACCTGGAGCGATTGAGGACCATTTCAATGATGGCCATCGGCACCTTAGACTGATACAGTCCTCGGCCGAGTTCGACCCTTACATCGAGCAGACTACCTTCCGAGCGCGTGAGGTAGGCTGCCAGACGTTCCATCGATTGACCGGGGGCGATGTGAATGGAACTCCAGAGAGTTCGTGTTCCAGTGATCACTTGCCGCAGGTGCGAGCAAATATGCGTGGCCAAGACTTCGAATGGGAGGCAGGACCTGGTCTGAGCAGAGTCCCCACTGCTTGACTGACCTGCTTGAATGATCACAGAAAGCAATTCCGCTGGTATGGAAAGAATGGGAGCATGATAGTTGAGGATTTTTGCGCGCTCGACTTCTCTTGAACGTAAAGTTGTCTCGACAGCGGCAAGTTGGTTCAACAGGTCGTTCCTGATGATTCCCAAGCGGTCAATCTCCTGTTGACGACGAGCAACAGATGCAGCGACGTCTGGTGACATACGCAAAGTAATCATATCTGTCATACCGAGCTAGGAGGGGGGGATTAGTCTCAGAACGAGCAGGCCCAGGAATGTACTTGCAATCAGGAGGGGGCGGTGTAAGAAAAAGAGTCTGCGAAGCGAGAGGAGGGGAAGTGGTCCCAACCGGTTTTTAAGATGGAATGGAACTTTCTTTCGATAAGCCTCGTGTATCAGGACGGGCCATTGTTAGTAAATCAAGTGAGTACTGATGGTGAACGCTCTGAGAGAGTCCGTCAAATTACAACCTAGCCGTGAGCAAAATGAGCTAAATCATATAGTAGAAGTTTGAGCTAAAACGGGATTATTATGTCCTAGTAAACTGATTTCCAACTCAACGATTATGAAGGGAAAGGTTGAAGTCAAAGTATGATGACTTTCATACAATTCGTCACACGGTCTTTAATCTTCAAAATAATGCGGGAATGATGTCCAAGATAGTGATATACACATGTTGATTGGATACTAGCCAATCACTTGGTATGCAGCCCCTGTGTCAACTGGATCTATTGGCGCAGGTTAGTCGTTCGATATACTGTCCTCATGTGCGGAAGAAGTCACCTCCGTCTTTGTGATGGTACGCAACTGCCCAGGCACAGTAGCCCTACCTGTGACTGCACCCATGCCCGAATCGATGGCTCTCCCGAGAACACCTTTGGTTGGGAACCAGTATCTTATTTCGTCAGGTATGACTTGGATAATCGAAACTCGAGGGTCGTTCTGGTCCCCTTTGTGTATACCATCCTTCAAATCTCCAAAATAGGAAGCAGTTTGTGCAGACCAGTGTTGCTTGACCAGTGTTTTATCCTGAGTAATCCTAGCTTTTCCAGAATATCTGAAAGGTGTGTAGGGAACGACCAACAAACAGGAGGCTAGTTACGTACGAAGCCCAGCGTGTGGTGTCAGAATCGTAGAAGCTAACGTTGACGTTTGAATCATTTTCAATTTCCTCGAATTTGTGGGATGTGTTGTTAGCGAGGAAGATCAACGTCAACTCAGTCTCGCTATGAGCTAATAATGAAAAATCAATGACGGGGATCGAGCAAGGCATTGATGACGTACGGTTTGTGGGTGTCATTGCACGAGAATGCAGATGTCCATCCGCTGACCGGGTTGTCAGCATGGCCGTCTTGGCTGATTTAATAACCTCATGAAGGCCTATACAAAGAATGGGGGAGCGAAGCAAGATTAAGAATAACGGCGGACCAGTTATCTTCTCCTGGGGTGTAAGATGATTATTTTCAGCCTCGGCAGTGTAGGGGTCAAGATTACCCAAATTATTCGACATGGTGATATTTGAGCTTTGTGAGGGTAGGATGTCTGCTCGATACACTCTTCTTATACTGTTCGGGGTTGGCACCAATGGGTCAATCTCAAAATGAAGTACACTGGGTGACGTCGAGGACTCCAATGATATGGTGGAGCATTAGCGCATTATCAGTTACGACACTCATCTGAGTAATCCACTGCATCGGCGGAGACCCAAGGACCATCCCGAATAGAACCCTGACCCACGCCAATATTCGGGTTGGTCTAGATACAGCTTACATTGGTGATCATGCGTCTGAGTAGTGGTGAATAAAAAAAATAGGTGTATATGTCTACTGTAATCCGGGAATAGCTGGGGAGGGGGAAGGCGGGGGTGTCATGGATGCAGGAACTATAACAGATGAGTAGCTAGCTTATTAGGAAGGGGAGAGCGACTCACGCGGGGCCATCTGTGGCCGTTGACCTTCGCTAAATACACGCGATAATAGCACACCAACACCTTCGAATACCCCAAGGAGAATACCACAAGCAATGGCTGAGCCAAGTGCGGATCGTGGCCCACCTGTTTTCAGAAAAGAGGGTAAACAGCCGCAGATAAACCGAGTTTAAAGCAGGCGGCATGCCTAAAGTACGCACTTCTTAACGCTAGGCATCCGCCAGTCATAAATCCGGAGATAATTGCATTCCATGCATCCTCTTTTTGCCGCCATCCTTTCACGGCGCAGTCAAATGTTGAGAACATTCCGCCCCAAACACCAAAGTTTCCGCCTGTAACAGGCGCTCGGGCCTTCATCGACGAGACAGCGCCCACGAAACGTTCTCCCTGCCGCCGGATATAAACATGATGAATGAGAAAAACTTGCGAAACGCACCCGAGGAGAGTTTCTGGCGCCTTTTATGCCGTACCAAATACCACCACCAACAGCACCCATAGAAAAGGCTCCACCAAAGTCACTGAGAATCACCCACGGACTGGATAGCAAGCATCCGTGAGTCGACTGAAATCAAAAACTGATAGACACCCACCAAGGGTCTCTGGTGTGATCTGCGTGGGCCATAGAAATGAAGAATAAATGTGGGAGGAAGGAGGGGAAGGAAGTCGCTAATGGTTGCAGCTGCCGCAGTCAAAACTTTTTCGTTTCGAGAGAAAGTTCACGTGCCAAACCACAAAAATAGGGGTCATGTGACCATACACGCTTCAAAGTTCACCTCGTCGAGCTCGAATAACGAATTTTCAATTCCAAGTCCGTATCATTTTCTGAGCCAGCAGAAATCCGCAAGCTGGTACTTTGGGTTCTCCAAAAACTAGTGGGTGTGCCAACGCGACAGAGAATAATTCGCGTCGCCTCACGAATGGGTTGAATAAATATGCTCGTATCTTGGAGGAGGTGAAACTACAGAGCTCAGGTTAGTGGCCATAACCCCATCTCGACCTCTGCGTGTAATACCCTAATTACATGATATCTTGCTTGAACATTGTCGTGTATGATGCTCGTGCCGAGGAATTTATATTTCAATATTGGACAAGCATCACCGCGGCTACATCGTCCAGGCTCAGTGTATTTTCAGTGAACCGCAACATCTTGGAGGCAATTTGGGCTGCTAGGATATGTTGGCACTATGCCGTCTATGAATAATGTTCAATACAAATGATGAGGAACGCACCATAAAATTATTAAAGTGGGAGTCGGCCTCCAACACAAGACAAGCAAAGGCTGGACAAGAACAGTAGAGGGGTACATGATTATTTCTCGGCTCTAAGATAACAGTGTGTATTACTGCTGAGCCGAGGATTTGGTATTCAGTGCGTCCCCATGGGGTAGTCAATTTAACCACTGCTGATGAAGTCAAGACTGTGAGGTAATATCAAATAACCCAACGGACCATTATCTCTATCAATCAAATCAAGTGCGGAGATTAACAACTCTTCTGGAATGATACATTGTAGCTCGTAAAGTGTTGCGTCAGGCACTAGGGGAAAGAGCAATTATGGAAAGGCTCTCGGACTGGTGCACATGAAACGAACATGTACCGGGTTGTATCAAATCGAGAGTAGCCGCTGTGAGAAGTGAGATGTCCTTGAGCGGCATTCAAGTTCAAGAAAGGTCCGTTCATAATGATATACTTGCCTTTGGGTTCACGAGTTTATGTAAGTAACTTGTTTATCTTTAACGGCGCCCACAAACACTGGCAACAAAGTACGTGACTCCAGGATAACTTGATCTCATTGAATGGCCACTTCACCATATCTTGTGATATTTGCCCAAGCACATCATGAATTTCGCATTCCAGAGATAAAATCCATCGCGGAACTCAATGATTTTCCACTGGTCCTTGCAGAAGATCAGGACACTCAAAGGCCTTTTATGGTAATCGGTCTCCACCACGAAGATCATGCACGCACCCTTGCCCGAAGGTGCATATTAATCAAGTTCGTATAGACGTGATTTGTTAGCTTCTCGCCTTGAAAAAAGCATTCCAGATCAATCTATGAATTTTACGGGCAAGGACCCGACTATCCTACGTTACACCAGAGGAATCAAGAAAATCGGGCCAAATGGGAATGCTACATCCCCAATACCTCGTTCAGATTTCTTGTGACGGCCTACAACCACAAAATCCCCCAGAGCCGCCAACACGAGATTGTGGAGAGTTTTTCTTATATGGACTTCCGGGGGAAAATTGATATGAAGGGGCCCGAGGTAACCCTGGGGTGCTTTGAAGAATGTGTGGTCCCGTGGTCCAACGCCGAGTTGCGATATTTCTCAACCACAACTAGACACAGACCGCAGTGGAACAACGCGAGGTAGGAACCAAGGCGATGGGGAATTCCGGCAAGTCTACTTTGGCAGGCTCGTACGTCTCGGATTTGGCTTCTTCATTACGGGTTTTGAACGACATACCTCTGGCTAGATCGAGGATGGTTCTGCCCGTAAATTGGCGGGCCAATTTGATGTCAAGAAGCGTGAATATTATGGGAACACAAGCATGGAGTCTGAAATGTCTTTGTTGATGGCGAATCAAACAATGGTTGGTGATTTTTTTTTGCGTCCGCTGCAGGGCCTTACTGTCATCAGGCATCTCAAGGCAAGCTAATATACGATCCATTCATTGGCACGGGGAGTATGGCCTACGTGAGTTGGTGATGGCTTTGAACCCAGCATGTTCGCGACAATAG
>QGOG01000275.1:0-10065 GCA_003313185.1 Collybia sp. MG36
CTTATGATGCCCTGGTTGGCCAGAATGGCCACTATCTCTCCCACCCCAATTGTCCAAATAATAGCTTTTTGAACGGCCGCCACGTAAGCAAACGATGTCCAAAGCGCGCATCGTACCTCTCACCTTTGGCGATGGCTCGCGCCGACTTGGATAAGATGAGAAATTCCCATAGTGTCGGTCTCCCCACATATTCGCTCTTCGAGGGTGGAGGATTTGGTGGTGTCACGGAAACATGAAAGCCGATGGTGGCTACCAGAATACAGGGGATCTTGATCAAAGGCATGTAAATTCTCCCAGTTGTGCCCCGCACTTCCTCGGTTTTAACCGGAACTTGTATCGCAGTGTTTCCTTGACTGCGTGAGAAGAGGTCCCATCGCCGATTCTTGGCCGAAGTTGCGACATCACTGGAAACAATGGGAGCCCCCTCTAAGGCTCGGCCATCGAGCACCGACGCGTTGTGATGGGCTTCTGCAGTTATCATCTCAAGTTCTCAGTACAGTCTGCAGTGTTCGCATGCTGTCATTGCCACCTCTTCTTTATTGTACTCAGAATACACCGGGGATCGCTCTGTACCGCACTTTCCGCGCCCATTCGTCCCATTCGTTACCAAATTTCTTTCTCAAGGCTGCATCCTCCAATGGCGCGGTGCGCAGTAGCAGAATGGTGGTCGCCAATTTCAACATCAACCAGCCTATCATCACGTTCATTCCAACCCGCGTGTCCATGAATCCACTCTCCTTCAGCACTGATCCTCGCGAGATGTAAAATAGAACGATGCCCGGGAATTCGAATATGTAGGCTGAATACGACGGGTGGCGCACTATTCGATATGGACCGGACGTGATGAGTTTGTGGTCATCCTCGATTCTCCTGTCGAATATGAAAAACCGGCCCATGGTTTGATAACAATAGATCCGTATGAGACAGCTAATCAATGTCAATCCCAGGCCAAGGCTGAAAGCTGGCGAAAGCCTCAGTCTGTCTGGATTCCTATTCCCAAACAATATGCGCAGGATGGCCTTCGATATCTCCAAATGAGGCGCTCTGCTTGCAAGAATCACCAATGTCTCTGCCATTGCAATTGCCCAGTATCCCCCTTTGAACTTTCGATTTAATTTTTCCACGAGAAAATAGCAAACTATTTCTACCTTTGATGGTGAACCGGGTGGGCGGCGTCAGGATCAGCTTGTCCCATATCGAACGATTTGTTACGATTGTGGTCGATTTCGTCAGTGGGGGTGTAGGGGATGGTGCAGTCAAGTTAATATGGAGGCACAACGTAGCTGCCCATATCCAAAGCAATTTTCTCACTGACATGGGGGCTCGCTCGGCCGGCACTGCAGATTTGATTCATCTATAAGTACGCAAATATATCCTCTTCCCACACGAAAGGTGTACCGCATGATCTCAAGGCCCACCAGCACTCATAATAGGCTGTCGCTTTGTATTTCACCCTGGAATCAGAAGGTGATTGGTTCTATCATTGGATTCACGTTTGGTCACTTTTTATATACTGACTCCTTTTGTAGCCTGATGTTGGTTAAATTCTACCTTGGCAACCGTCCGTCGGCCGAGGACTCAACTGAATAACAATCTATCAAGAAAGACAACAGAAGATGGGTGATTGAACCTTTCCAGCGGGAATACGAGGGAGGCCGTCACAGCACACCGGGAATCAAACGGTACGGTACCCGCCTCGCCCAATCGTCCCACTCATCTCCAAATTTCAGTTTGAGGGCTCTATCCTCCCCGACCATCCCTCGAGCCAGGAGGCAATTCCTCGTCAGCCTGACGGCCGTAAATGTTGCTACCAACATTCTTCCAACCAGTCCATCCAAGAACCCACTCTCCCTCAAGAAGGAGCCTCCCGAACCATACCATAGAGCCATACCAATGGATTCAAATAAAAGACCGCTATAGGCTGGATGGCGCACGATGCTGTATGGCCCATGCGTGATGAGCTTATGATCCTGTTGGATTTTCCAATCGAAAATGAAGAGGGAGCCCATCACGCGAAAACAATAAGCCCGGAATAAGCATCCGAATATTGTCAATGCCAGCCCAAGCGAGCGAAGAGACGAGGCGTTGAGCCTGCTTGCATTCCTGTTTTGAAATAGCGCGGCAAGGATATACCTCGACAGTTTCGAGTTCGAGGAGTCCCTGCTCGCAAGAATAACGGCCGTTTCGGCAATGGCCACTGCCCAAATGCTACCTTGGGCGAGGTATCAGGGCTGGTAGCTCAACCTTTGTAAATCTGGCATACTTTTGGCAAATGCTCTCGATGGCTCTGAAAATATCATCCGCTCCCACCAGCGGGGGTTCGTAAAAATCGGAGCGGACTTTTCCTTTGACGGCGGGGGCGACGGTGGTGTCGCGCTCACATGAAGGCCCAGTGTTGTTGCCCAGATGGACGATAGTTTTATCACTGACATTGGGGAACGGTGGGGGAATGACAATAAGCTGTGAGTATTCTCAGGTTTCTATACGGATTATGATTCATCCAATTGTTATATTTTTAAGTTTCGTGTCCATGAGAAAGTTACCCCTCCCATCCGACGCTGTCACAATGACGTTTGCCCTTCTGCTTTTGGACAATCAACCTTCGCGGATGGCCTTCAGCGGATTGAGCCCTGCAAATCCTGCCCCACAGTTCCTACTCGCCATGGCTTTATACTGCTTTATGCAGGCAATTCATATCCACGCCTGGTGTGGTGCCGGCGTAATCATGTACACACCGACACAGTGCTAATAGATACCAGGTATCATCGCATAGGGAACACGCTGCGCCCATTCCTCCCATTCCTTTCCAAACTCCTTCTTTAAAGTCGCATCCTCCTTAGGCGCCCTCGTAAGCAGAGGGACAAGCGTGAGGGCAATGACCGCTACGACCGACCCAACTATTACTTGCCCCGCCCTCGTATCCAAAACACTCGACTGCCACAGCCATGTGTTGCGGTCATAATAACACAGCCCAACGCCCAGATAGATTGCTACCAGCCCAGCGTAGCTCGGGTGCCTCACAACGCTGTATGGCCCACTCGTCACCAGCCTATGGCCGGCCCGAATAGTTCTCTCGAATGTGAAGAGGTTTCCAAGTGCCTTATAACAGCGGTCCCGGAGTAAGGCACCACCAACACTTAGGACGACGCCAGCAAGAAACATGGGCGAAGCGACCAATCTCTGTGGTTCTTTGTGTTGGAACAGTGCCACTCGCAATATGTCTTGTGTTAATGGCGATTGCGGAATTCGATTGATAACGATGACGGCGCATTCTGCAAATGCGGTGTACCACACTAGGGCTAAACAAGGGTGGGGCTCAGTTTCCACTGATGCGCGATATCACTATCTTTCTCACTTTTGACAATCCCACGAGTGGGTGGGGTGAGGAGGTATTTCTCCAGGAAAGTTGGGTTGACTCGCTCTTGCACTTTCGACACACCCGAGGGAGGCGTCCAAGACAAGTGGAACGCAACGGTCGTGGCAATTATGCCAGGGATCTTCAGTAGAGACATAACAAATGTGCGATGAAAGTTGGTTCAGAACTATATGTCCCTGCCAATACACCGGACCCATATCCTCTGACACGGAAGACTCAGCTTACACAAGCTTGGAGCACAGGAAAAGATGGTGAGAGTATATTCATTTTTAGTGCATCAATCTCATACTCAATGCGTCAGCCTCGGTCTCTGCCATGATGTCTGGGAGAACTATCCATAAATATTCTAGTAAGGCTTGTGTAAACGGCACCGGCCACTGGCGACCAAACGTGGTAAGAAGCAACATTTGAATGTTGCGTGCTAGCCAGCCGGTACAACTGGCTCTGATATGCCGGTAACACCTGTCGTTCACATTGTTGTTCTACACGTGGTCTGATCAGTTCGATTTTGATGGCACTACTGGTGCTAACCCCATTGAAACCACACGGTGCGGGCTGATACGCAGGGACTAATAGATGCCAGGTATCATCGCATATGGGACACGCCGCGCCCATTGCTCCCATTCCTCTCCAAACTCTTTCTTTAGAGCCGCGTCTTCCTTCGGCACCCTCATAAACAGCGGCACAAATTTAAGGATGAAGATCGCCGCGACTGACCCCACAACCACCCGCCCCACCCTTGTGTCCATAACGCTCGATTGCCTCAACCATGAATTATGGTCGTAATGGCACATTCCGATGCCCAGATAAATGGGGATTAACGCGGCGTAACTCGGATGCCTCACGACGCTATACGGCCCGCTCGTCACTAGCCTGTGACCTGCCCGGATCGTTCTCTCGAATGTGAAGAGTGTCCCGAGTTCCTTGTAACAGCGGTCTCGGAGGTATCCGCCGCTCACAGCCAACGCCACACCAACAAGGAACACGGGTGAGGCAGCTAGTCGCTGTGGATCTCCATGCTGGAACAGCGCCGCTCGCAATATGCCTCGCGTCGACGACAATTGCGGAATCTGATTGGTGATGATGACGGCGCATTCTGCGAAGGTGGCATACCATGCTGCGGCTAAAAACTTCCTAGGTCAATCCCCACTGGGTTGTAATAACATGATGTTACTCACTTTTCAAGATTGCACGGCAGAGCGGGCTCAGGAGGGTTCTCTCCAGGATGGTTGGCTTAACTCGCTCCTGCACTTTCGATACCCCCGAGGGTGGTGTGCAAGCCAAATGCAATCCAACGGTGGCAGCGATTATGCCAGGAATCCTTGCCAGGGGCATTGCAGACGCCTGATGAAAGCAACGCATGTCCAGAAGTCAGGATTATTTGTACGCCCTCCTGCAGCACCCCCAATACTCCGCACATCAACATGGCAAATTGATTGTCTAAGCTTCTGACCCGGTGGGAAGGAGTTCGGTAACCGTTACCCCATACCAACAGGGCGTTCAGTATATTCCTGGGATGAGCACATAGGGCACTTTCCCCGCCCATTTGGTCCATACGTCGCCAAATGTTGTCTGCATCATCTCATCTTCCTTCGACATCCTCCCGAGCAGCGGTAAAAGAGTCGAGATGATCAAGGCTGTAAAGCCAAACGCAAATCTACCCCCAATGGGCGTGTCAAGGATCCCAGATTCCCGTACCCACGACCCCTTGGTCCAATGACACAAGGTTAATCCTGTGACAACCAACGCTGTACCCGCATAACTTGGGTGCCGGACGATGCTGTATGGCCCGGTGGTTATGAGTTCGTGATCATGTTTGATGCTTCTCTCAAATGTGAAGAATCTTCCCAGCGTTTGATAGCACTGGTAGCGTATGAATCCCCCTAACCCCGCCAACGCGGCGCCGAGTAGAAACAGCGGCGGTGCATCCAAACGCTGAATCTTCCCATACTCCATAAATGTATCGAGTATTCGTTGGGAGACTGGGGCCTGTACATGGTTCGCAGTGATCATGGAGCACTCGATGACCGCTAGGGACCAGAAGACGACTGGACTTTCGATTTAGTTCTGAAAAAGTTTTAGTGTTGAGAATTCGCACCTTTGCCCGCAATCAGCACAGGCGTTCCAAGTAATAGTCGCTCCCAAATGCTCGGTATGACCTGCTCAGTCTGCGCAGGGGGCTTGGAGGGGCGTGTGTAAGCGACCTGCAAGCCGACTGTAGCGACCAGGATGCATGGTATCCTCACAAGTGACATTTCGGGCACGGTCTGTTGAGTTGGATCTGACAAGTGGCTTTTTATATTTCGACCCCATCGACCCTGCCCCACGCTGCTTCTTTCCATGCCGGCTGACGGCTAGTATTCATCCCACCTCAACCACGAGGATCTGATCGATGGCAGTCATGTTCCACAGCGAGGTGGCATGTTTCGTATGATTGATCAAAAGACACCAGGTATCAAAGCATGCGGGACCCGTTGCGCCCATCCCTTCCACTCCTCGCCGAACTCCTCCTTCAGAGTCGCATCCTCCTGTGATACCCTCCCGAGTAAAGGGATCAATGCCATGGAAAACAACGTCGCTATCGAGCCAACCAAGATCCTCCCTACCCCTGTTCTCAGGACATTCGACTGCCACAACCACGATTTGGGGTCAGCATGCCACATCCCGACACCCAGATAGATGGGGATCAGCGCAGCGTAGCTTGGATGCCTCACGACGCTGTATGGCCCGCTCGTCACCAGCCTGTGGCCCGGGCGAATTGTCCTCTCGAATGTGAAAAGATTTCCAAGTTGTTTGTAACAGAGGTCTCGGATGTACGCGCCAGCCACAATGAGAGCGGCGCCGATGAGAAACCTGGGCGATGCAGCCAATCGCCGCGGATCTCTGTCCAGAAACTGCGCCGCTTGCAGCAGGTGCTGTGCCATTGGATGCTGGGGAATCCGATTGGCGACGATGACAGCACATTCCGCAAGCGCGGCAAACCACACTGCGGCTAGGAAATCCTTAGCCTAACTCCCACTAGTGGTAATAATCCTCACTTTTCAAAATCGCACGATTGGGTGGATTCACCAGGCATTTCTCTAGGAATGTTGGCTTGACCCGCTCCTGCACTTTAGATGCCCCCAAGGGAGGCGTACAAGCCATGTGGAACCCAACGGCAGCAACGAACAATCCAGGAATCTTCACTAGAGACATCACAGATGTATTGGTAAAAACAACGCATATCCAGTCAGTTCGGGGTTATGTACACTTTTTTCTGGCATCCCCGATTCGGTTGCAGTATACATCTCTGGGATGATGGATGAAGCGATGACGCCGAGGGCATAGGGTGCTTGTCCCGCCCAGGGAACATCCATTCCCACCCACCCAGCATCAACTTCTCAGGCCGCGCAGGAATTCTGGAGGGAACGCATAGAAGCAACATGAAGGATACCTGGTATCCTCATGGGTGACGTTACAATGACACACCTGTCTACCAAATTTCGACAAACCGCCTTCCGTCGGCTCCTATTATCGGCCGCATCAAATCCAAATTCGCACTTCATCACATCGCGGCGCATTGCCGCCGTTTGATGCCTGGGCCATGTTGGCTCGCTTGACCGACTCCGACTAATGGAAGGGAACTTATTCCTCGCTTTCCCCCCAACAAGTTTCACGTGTTTATAAATACCTTGCCCCTGCGCCCCATATTTCTCCGCATCCCCTTCACCTCCCACGTCTTTATCCCTACGGGCCTAATGGGGGCGGGCTGGTCGAAATGAAGGTATCAATGTGCTATTGGGTGTGCTCGCGGTAGTCATTACAAAAGGAGTTGCCCGTGGGCCAACTTACCGTTTGATTCAATCATCACTCAACATTCAGCGGTTTGATAGAAATGTTGGCCAATGTCAAAGTAAAGTTCCCTACTATTAATAGACACCAGGAATCAAGGCATACGGGACTCGTTGCGCCCATCGCGTCCATTCCTCGCTAAATTCCTCGTGCATAGCCGCGTCTTCCTTCGGCACCCTTCCCAGCATGGTGACCAACGAAACTGCAAACCCTGCCGCGAGCGACCCAAGAAATACCCGTGCCACTCTCGTGTCCAAAACATTGGACTGCCACACCCATGAATTGGGGTCAGCATGCCACATCACGATGCCCAAATATACGGGAATCAGCGCAGCGTAGCTTGGATGCCTGACAATGCTGTACGGTCCACTCGTCACCAGCCTGTGGCCTGGTCGAATCGTCCTCTCGAACGTGAAGAGTGTCCCAAGTTCCTTGTAACAGCGGTCCCGGACGTAGGCACCGGTCACAATGAGGGCGACACTGATAAGGAACATGGGGGAGGCAGTCAAACTCCGCGGATCGCGGTGCTGGAATTGGGCCACTCGCAGCAGGTGCTGCGCTATTGAATGTTCGGGAAGTTGGTTGGCTATGAGGGCGGCACACTCTGCGAGGGTGGCATACCACACTGTAGCTAGGAGATTCTTAGCCTCGATTCTCGCCGATAAGAATTCCACAGCCTTCTTCACCTTTCATGGCCGCACGACCACTGACAGGTCCGTGTACGAGATATCTCTCAAGGAAAGTTGGGTTGGTATGTTCTTGCGCTTTGGCTACTGAGGGAGCCGTAAAAGCCTTGTGGAATGCAACAGCAGCAGCGATTAGTGCGGGAATCTTTGCTATGGACATGGCGGATGTGCACGTGGGCAATAGTACATTGCCACTTGGTTAGAGCCATACTAAATACCTCCATCTAACGCCCGTGCATGGTTCGGACATCTATCCTTACTTCGACCCGTTAGGAATGGGGGATAGATATTTATAGGGTAGAAGGGTAGAAGGTGATATAGATGGTGATGTAAGATGGGGCTAGCCATCTATCTTCCGGATCAGCCCCTTCGACCGAGACCGGGCTTAAGCTTAAGGCCTTTGGCCTTGTTCTTTAGCATCTTTATTGCTTACCTTCTTATACTATATTCTGATGGTCCCCGAGCATCTTTGCTTTGGCCCATGAATCCCATTCAAAATACTCACCATCTCCCGCCTCATATCCATTCCCACCTCGAACGGCCCTATATCAGTCTTGCCCATCCGCGGATCCATCAAGCTTCTTCCACATCAGGCAGCTCCACGAACACGGAAAAGCGCGCGCGATTATTCATACTCTCCAGCTGGCGCGTCATTGCAATCTCCACTCTCTCGTTCTCACTCGCGGGGGGATCGACCCATCTCACCGCGGTGATCTCGATGGTGATGGAAATGTAGACGAGAGTTCTTGTATCGGTTATACAGTGGTGATTAGAATGTTCGGACATATCATCGAAAGACTTGATACCAGAATATTCCGTACCAAATGGAATCCCCTCGACGTACGAGATTCGGGGGTAGATCAATATTTCTCGTTATCGACATGTCGACATCAGATTTCGAGCCGACTGAATTGATTGTGGAGGTTCAAGCATTGAGAGTCGTGGTGGTGTCAGCTCCATTTAAGGATCTGTAAAATTATATCACCATGGCTCCATCTAAAGATGGGGCATGCCTGAGTCCCGGTCCAATTTGGAATTTGTATAGAATTCAGATCTATTCTTTGTACATGAGTCGTAAGGGGGGGGCCCACATAAGTTTAGTTTTGGATTGAACTCCCGCAGGAATGCGAGCGGATGGGAGGACGCAAGCGGGTGGGCGTGGCTAGACGATGCTCCATGTGGCAGGGCTGAAGTCCACGACGGCGAGGGAATGGACGTATTGATGCACAACTGCTCAAGTCGGCCCGAGGCATTGTAATTCATGGGGAGCACCAATTTTCAACCTCAGCCCCAGCATTTGCATCATTGTGCAAGTTGTGCAACCATCCTTGGACCGGGCTTGTTTTGTTTCATGCATGGAATAGCTGATTTTCCTCTTTGCACAAACATTCGGGTTATCAAGGGTGATTTCGAGTCCCAATATCCACTGCACCATCAATAAATACCAGGAATCAAAGCATACGGGACACGTTTCACCCATCTCCTCCACTCCTCCCCAAACTCCTTCTCCAGAGTCGCATCCTCCTTTGGCACCCTCCTAAGCAAAGTGATCGGTGAAATTGCGAACGATACAACAAGCGACCCAACGAGCATCCGCGCCACCCTTGTGCTCAAAACACTCGACTGCCACAACCACGAGTTGCGGTCGGAAAGCAATATCCCAATGCCCAAATAGACGGGGATCAGCGCGGCGTAACCCGGGTGCCTCACGACGCTATACGGTCCGCTCGTCACCAGCCTGTGGCCCGATCGGATCGTCCTCTCGAATGTGAAGAGATTTCCGAGTGCTTTGTAGCAGTGCTCTCGGAGGTAGGCGCCGATCACAATGAGAGCAGCACCAACAAGGAACATGGGGGAAGCAGCTAATCGCTGTGGATCCCCGTGCTGGAATTGGGCCGCCCGCAGCAGGTGCTGTGCTATTGGATGCCGGGGAATCCGATCGGCGATGATGACAGCGCATTCCATGAGCGCGGCAGACCACACTGCGGCTACGGGATTCTCAGCCTCGGTTGGGAACCTTGCATCTCCCTCACCTTTCATGGTCGCACGACTACTGACGGGTCCATGTACAAGATATCTCTCCAGAAACGTTGGGTTCATCTGTTCTTGTGCTTTGGATACTGCAGGAGCCGTGAAAGCCTTGTGGAAGCCGACGGCGGCAGCGATCAATCC
>QGOG01000277.1:0-18886 GCA_003313185.1 Collybia sp. MG36
CACGAGACAGATAAGGTATACTAGGGGGTGTGAGTGGTCGCGTGAGATGCGATCGCTACAGTGGTGATCATTGCATATCAAGATTAATTTGATACATCACACCTTGATCTTCACGGTCGCAACGGCCACAGCCTTCATCGAGGCTCTCAAAAAAACGGACTCACAAACATCACCGGCATCTTTTGCATATTGTGGTGAAAGTCCTGAACATTGGTTCAGACCACCGAAATGCCAAGGCTGGCTATGGGCCTTTGCAGCGCGACACCATAACTTTGTGCATCATACCCGGGAGCCGCTGTTCATGAACAGAAGCCAATCGATTTCTGGTGATCAGTGTATCATCGTCACAACCATCGTTGCGAGGTGTCGACTTCGTTAAATAGCACTAAACATCGAGGATCCGCTTCCACTCATAGGAACTCTATCGGCATACCCCAATGGTCGACATGTTAGGTATTTGCCCATCCGCCCTCCAATCCCCTGCGATCTAAACCTGGAATTTATCTAGATACTGGCCTGTGGAGCACGTACTTCTACATCACTCTTGTCTGCAGCCTCACCCTGGCCTTTACACTCATTTCAACCGTCGTTTTTTCAAAACACCTCCATCGACTGAACACATGGATTGCATTTATATGCTCCATAATTGTTTTCGGTCTCACATTCATTATATTGCCCGTCTCAGGATATAGCGGTGTCGTCCAGCCCCCATTCGCTCTCTGCTTATTCCAAGCCTCCCTTGTTAGTGCAGCCTATCCCTGGTGAGTCCCTCAACCCATGTCCTGCACTACTGCTGAGTCAATCTCAGCGTTGCATCCACTGGTGCTTGTTTTATGATTGAGGTATAGAAGGTGCCATTGATGATCGATAACTACGATGACGAGCCACTTGCCAAGGTGTCTTATATGATTTATATCTCCCTGCGACGCCGGCCCCGCCATCGCTGGGTACGGTTGGTGATTAGATTTTTTGTTTCAAATACACACCTTGCAATGACCACCCACATACAGCTTCTGTTTTTACCACCGTTTGTACATTTGGTGATCTTCTCAGCCGGCATCTGCGTGCGCTATTTCGCATTCGATTCCCGTAATTCAGCACACCTCAGTGATTGGGATAGATCGGCATCCGTGATCCGGAACGTGTTCTTGCCCCAAGTGCAGAAAGGGATGCGGATATTGCACGGTGTTGCCGTCTGAACTCGATGGCACTGTGAGTTCGTGTCGCTTTAATCTCAAATAGTTTCATCAGTCTCCTTAGTTCATATTCAATGACAGTGTATTTTGCTATTGCTGGTTCCATCATGGCAATGGCTTCAGGTCAGACACAAATTTTTCTCTGATGTCTGGTCCAATATCTTATTCAAGCACCAGTATACACCGCAGCCCTCGTATACTCTAACTGGCGCGAGTACCGGGAGCTCACCCGGCGGTCGGATGCTCAGGTCACAAGAAACCCAGACACTTTCTCGCTCTCGATTCTCATAAGACTTGCTTTATTTTTGATTGTGATAGTGGTTGCTATTTGGTATTGCCAGTATCAATCGGATTCATATTTAGGACGCTCACCTTTTGCTAGCCTTGATGCGTCGACGCAGATGTTGGGCCCTAATAGTGAGGGGATGCTGATCTGGGGTATCATTGTTGGGTCGAGTAAGCTCCCCGACTTTTCTGAGCGTGTAGAATCTGACTCATGGCTCAGTACCACTCGTGACAGTCTTAATATTTGGCACTCACCGAGTGAGCCTATGAGATAATGTACACTGTCTAATTCAATCTTATGTCAATGTAGGACATGATACACACCTGGGCATGCTGGCTCCACATCTATGCATGGTATTAGCTACGCAAACGACCCAACTGCCAACATTGCACAATCACATTCGCTCGTCTATCCCACGTCGCCATGTTGCACATTGTGACCACTGTTGTAGCTTGGCTTTTCACAATGGAGACATTATTGTGAGTAAAATCGGTGTAGAAGTGAATGATAAAATGTCGTCCACGATACTTTCGATCCCTTCCGAGTCACCAATATCCTACAAAAATGATTCTTCTCAGGCGCATACAAGACCAAGTCATAGTCGGCCCTTGCGGGCAAATCGACCTGCCTATTGCACCCTATTCCATACCGCGAAGGCGGTCGCCGACGGCGTCATCCATTTCCAGCGGAAACTAGACGGATTGCGTGCTATCATCCAAGTTTTCCGTTCAGAATCCGGACAAGCAGTGCTAAGCCGTGGCATGTGTAGCTTCTACCCACAGCGTGGGGGTCCGGTGACATTTTCGACACACCGTGTGTTGATCTGCTCAGGCTCTGGTCCCCCATGACCTATCCTCCATCACAGAACTGATGAAAGCGTCCAACCTGCAATCTCGAATATCATTTTTGATGCTCTTAATTGCAGGAGGCTAACACCTAGAGATCGAGGTCGACGGGTGCAATTGAGGGCGATAATGCCATTATATAAACGAATTGAGGTGAGCCAGTGTCCGCACTCGTTCTTGAACGAACATTTCATGTAACCTATTAGTGGGTCCCTCCTGGACGCGAATCTTCTTCCTCAAATCAGGCATCAACGTTGATGGGGGTGTACCCACTTCAAGGGCAACAATATGACGCCATAGCTAGGTGCATTATGTCCGAACTTCCATTCAAACTTGAACGTTTCTGGGCAGTAGTGCATTGTCTGCAGATACCATCTTCCCGCAACAATTTGTAGTCGCCAGTGATAGCGTCATCTCAAATATAATCCTCTTACTTGCGTGGGGGTCAATCTTAGTTGCAAGCTCCAATGCTCAACTTATAATGGTGTAGGAGTGCCGATATAGATTTTAAGATTCGGGCTATGATGGTCACTACACATTCATTCCGCTCCTCAGATTCCAAAAGTGTCCTTCATTGTATGACCCGAAAGCGCGGGCGCGTCTAGAGATTGATGTTCACGGGGGTGCAGCCTATCGCAACAAGGCCATTCTGGAAATCAATTGAGGTAAGCATGTGTCCATACCCATTCTCAACCGAACGCTTACGAAAGAGTTGTTGGAGCAGCAGACCGGTTGGGCGGAACTGTGTGGTTTGCAATTGAGTAAGCGGTCCATGCATCCGGCGGACAGCGCGCTCACCAAGAGTTTCCACCGACGCCGATGGCGCTGATCGGGGAGCAGGTAACTAGCTCATCGTGAGCAGCAGAAGAGGATCATGCGATATTGGTGTATTACCTCCGACCTGGCCAGTCAGGCCATTGATGGCGACGTGGAGGAGACCAAGGAGTGTTGTCAACCCCCCATTCAGGTTGGAGGACTGTGGGACGCGTCAGCACGGGTCGGACAGGACATCGAGGTGAGGAAGTCACCTCTTGGGCAGAATTGCAGCACTGAAGGTCGCCAGTGTTGCACTGGCTCGCTGGCGTCGTCGGGGTCGTCGTGCGGGGCACGGCGGTGGCGGCCGCAAGGAGCGGGAGCATGGCAATGAGGGCAATGGTGGAGGTGCGAGCGAACATGTTTGAACAGAAGTAAACTTGGTGGGTAGTCGAGCGCTGGTTGGTACTTGACTGATATTCCGTGGTGTTTCGCTCCCTCTTTTATACCAGAAATCGCATATGATCAATTCTCGAATTACACAGCGCCCAGTAACGGCAAATCCGACTCGTCATAGGTGTCGCGTCGTCTCTCTTTCCTTCGAATGTTCCATCAACATTCTGACAGGCCCCATAGCATTGGGATTGCTAGGACCCTGCAGGTGTATCGATGTGCATACGAGCCGACCCTGGTGGGCGACCATCCGGCTGGGGCGCCCACCACCAGACTGCGTTTGCCGACACGTTTTTCCACTTGGCTCAATTCGAGCCAGCTCTGATTTGGCCGCAATGCGCAGGGGTGGCCTTAGGGATGGAAGATTTGGTGCCACATTGGCTGGCTGCGATGTGATTTCATGGCCTTGGGTTAATCTCCTCCTGGGTCAACTTTGAGCCCATTCCAGAAACATGGATTATGAAAATTTACCCTGCAGATGTTGGAGTGTTTATTCTCGGTGGCACCCCACTCAGGCTGACGCTGATTGTGTCTGTGCCCAAGTCCCTCTTGACAGCTGTGCCGTCAGCCCTCTCGCACGGACCACGACGCGGACGGTTTCTATCCTTGGTGATGTCTATCCAACACCAACAGTACGTGGTATTTTCAAGTTGCTTTTTTATTCATTCTAACCCGAACCACAAAGATATCCTGGTCACTTTTTTTTGCCAACCCATGGGCTATTCAATAGTAAGGTCTACGTGCGAGCGCGATCGGGCACAATGATCAGGCGCCATATCTCCACTGGTCACCTTGCGATCGGTTGGAGCGCACAGATTGAGTCACCATGCTCGCATTGATTGAGGGTTCTATTTTTTGCATGGCTGCATCCCGATTCCCGGGAAATCTTTTGACAGGACTTGTGACACAGATGGCAGCTGCCGTTAAGCAGTATACATAGAATGTCCCGTCCGGTATTCACATACGTATCCTCACCTGGAATGATCCTCGGATTCAAAGGACTTCAAGTTGCTCCACACACGTGTGGGCATGATCGAGGGACCCGGACGGATGCGGTTTGGTGCGGTATAAGACTCTACCTAAGTACTAGGAAGGTGCGCGAGCATCAGACTTCGCCTGCGGCCATCCATTTCAAGGTTTGTGCTTCAGTCAATTGTGCCAATACGTCCGTGGTCCAAGCCGATGGCTTGACGTATCTCTCACTCCTTGCTACTGCTGGCAGGGCTCTGCCTAACTTGAGAGACCAAGGGACCTACATATCCTGAACATCATATCCCAGAACATGTGGTACTGGGGCCCGATGCAGGACCTAGGGTACTCGAAAAGGAACTGCACGAAGAGGGGGCTTGGAATGGATAAAGAGCGAATGTGTGGGATGGTACCACCATATTCGGTGATGTGCGTCGTGCAAAAAGCAATGTGAAGAACACGATCCACGTGTTCCGTTTTCTCGGAAGGATAGTCGGGAAGAGAGCACAAGCCTGTCACCAACGATGCAATGATCAACGCGGTTGCCAAAAATACGACCACCATGGTTCGTCAGTGGTTGTTCGCGGGCGCGGTTATGGATGCCATCCCAGGAAGAGAGAGACACTGTGATCCAATTGAGGAGCGGGGGTGTTTGGATATCGGGCATATGCACAATAAGTACGGCTCAACCAAAAACTCCTTGGCACAATGACTGTGAATCTCTTTTGGCCTTGAGACCATATTGGGGTTTCGCGTCGATACTTGGAATCGAATAATGGCCATAAATACCCTCCTTCTCAACCCGGAGATCGTGGATTGGAACGCTGTTCGGTACTTGAAGCTTGAAGCTTCGAACATCTAGGATGTTGATGCTTGCTCGCCGGTTCGGGGTTTATGCATCGACTCATCTTGATGTATGTCAAGCTCCTGTCGCCTTCAAGACGAAAGACATGACATCCTCATTTTTCGTGTGCGTCTCAGATGGTTTTCAATGTATCCCCTTTACCGTGGCATAGCGTTGTGGCCAGGTGACATTTTTGACACGGCGTGTGTCGGTCTGCTTCAATGATCCCTAATTGAGACCCGCAATATTCCTCCGTAACAGAACTGGGGAAAGTGTCCAGCCCGCATCTCGAAGACCATTGCTGACGTTCTTAAGGACGTGAGGTCAAGTTGTAACTGAACAACACCATGCTTAAGTAATGAGGTGAAAATGCTCATTCAAATTCTGGACTCGGGTTTGATGATAATTGCGACACATCCCTTCTGCTTCTCAGCCGTCCCAGGAGTTAATCCTCACCTAGATATTGAGGTTGACGGGGGTGCAGTCCAGCGCGACAACGCCATTCTGTAAACACATTGAGGTAAGCTAGTGTCTTGCACTCGTTCTTGAACGAACACTCACGAAGGAATTGTTGGAGCAGCAGAGTGGGTGAGCGGAGCTACGCATGAATCGTAATTGAATGAACTGTCCACGCATCCAGCAGCCAGCGCTCACCAAGCGCTTCCAGGGATCCCAATGAGGCTGATCGGCGAGCAGGTGACTAGCTCATAGTGGGTGACAGAAGAGAATTAGGAGATATGGATGACATTACCTCCAATCTGGCCAGTCAGACCACCAATGATGCCCAAGAAACCAAGAAGCGTCTTTAATCCCGAATCAAGGCTGGAAGCCTGCAAAGCGCCTTAGCCTGAGCCAATATCAAAGTATGGAACTCACCTCCTCGGCGGCGTTGCAGCATTGCAGGTCGCCGGTGTTGCACTGGCTGGCCGGTGTCGTCGGGGTCGTAGTGCGGGGCACGGCGGTGACGGCAGCAAGGAGTGGGTGAACGACGAAGAGGACAGCAATGGAGGTGCGAGCGAACATGTTGGGACTGAAGTGAGTTTAGATGTCCTTTGACTGGCGTTTTCCGTTGGTTCCTTTGGTTTCTATGCCAGGCAGACCGGCGCCCTCATATCAGGCTATCCAAGGATTCGGAGGCTGTACTAATCGTCATCGCGTGCGTTCTTCCCATATTTTTCAGACGTTTCATCAGTCATTTGGACAGTGAACCGTGATGTACTTAATCATCGGAAGTTTTAGCAAAAGCCACGTTGATCTAGGAACTGTGATGCCATCATCGGTTCATTCCTCAACCATGCCATCATCCCAGGGGATGAAGGTTTCTCCAGACACAGGGCGATGCGTGATGACGCCCACTAATACCAAATACCTCGATTTTGGTATTTTGCCACTTGCTTCATGAGGCAATAATTTGTTTCTCCGAAAGGTAGGTGGGTTGTTTTGTACGAGTCTTTGTGTCTGACTCGGTTTGAGGAGATCTGACCTGCTCAAATCCTCAATCGAAATCCTCGATATATTCCCAATATCAGAACTGGTGGAAGCGTGCAGCGTGCCTCTCGAATATCATTTCTGACCTCATATCTTGACCTCCACCTAGAGATTGAGGTCGACGGGGGTGCAGTTCAGCGCAACGATGCCTTTCTATAAATCAATTGAGATGAACCTGTATCCATCCACACTTCCTCCCGAACGAACACTCACGAAGGAGTTGTTGCCGCAGCAGACCGGCTTAGCAGAGCTGTGCGTAATTCGCGATGAAATATACTATTCTGCACGTCTGGAAGACGGCGCGCTCACCAAGAGTTTCCAGCGATTCCAATGACACTGATTGGTGAGCAGCCAACTAGTTCATCGTGAGCAGCGGAAGAAAACCATGAGATTATGGATGCCATCACATCCGACCTGGCCAGTCGGGTTGCCCACGATGATGCCAAGAAGTGTTTCCAATCCTGGCAAATTAAAGTCGGAGGCCTGCAGGATGTGTCAGCACGGTTGGACATCACTGATGCCACAACAAGGAAATTACCTCTTGGGTGGAATTACAGCACTGCAGGTCGCCAGCGATGCACTGGCTTGCCGGCGTCGTTGGCGTCGTGGTGGCGGCAGCATGGAGCGAGAGCATTGCAAAGAGAGCGATGGCGGAGGCGCGAGCGAACACTGGCATGTTTGGAACCCAAGCGAGTTTGGATGTGTGTAGTACACAGCCAAGGGTGAGGTCCATCCGTAGGGCCGACGAACCGTTCCAGCAATTATATCAATTTTTATACGCCTAAATTGTACATAATTCGTGGTACAGTGGATGGACATCAACGAAAACCAACATTGATGATTGCATACCCGAGGAACGTTGGAAAACAGATCAGTCAGGTCATCCTGACAAAGACTCAAGGCAGCCGAAAACTGGTGCGACGGATGGTCGCCAACACATCCTGAGGGCCAATGCACATATAGAAGCAGGGTCAACCCTGCACATATTCGGGTTCCCCACCAGGCAACACGTCACACGAGTGCCAGCCCACAATGTCGATGGTCTGTTCCTCCCCTCCGTACCGGGCTTGGAGATCCTATGTATCCATGATGAGTGGCACCTGCCAGTGACTGCCAGTATCAATGCACTCACTAACACGAGCGTTGCAATCCCAAAACTCGGACAAGTTCATTCAAACTCCGTTCAAGAACTAGCTCATTTGGCGTCGCCGCCCTCCACCCTCCCACTCCATCGCCCACTTTTTTTTCCGGTGCTCAGCGCTCAACGTTTAATGTTTCAACAACCAATCAAATTGATCAAACCCAGTTCAGTAACGACACACAAAATATGATGCATGACTCGTGACCAGTTGACCAACGAGGATGAGAATGCAGCCCCACCAAGGCAAGTAGGACTTCTGCTCGCCCTTTTTTTTTTGTCGGTGCTCAATTGCGAACCATCATGTCTCCAGCGATTACCACCAAGGTGCGTAGGGGTCTACTTTTTTTTGTTGATCCGCATGATCATGGGGACAACAGTGCTATGCTCGAGATAGCAACTTCACTGCCAACACCACAGCCACGCCCAGGAAGACGACACGACACCCACCCAGAATTATTGTCCCACTGGATCGTGATGCCCGAGCTGGAAGATGCACCATACATAGTGCATACCCTTCAGAGAGTATAATACCAACTTCGGCGTTACGGCGCCTCGCGGGTGGACTCTCTGACGTATCACTATTTTGCGGTTACTGCCCAAGTCTGATGTCCTTGAATCACATACCCAGACTCAAATGTAATTAATGGTACTCCGAGTTGAAAATAATATATACCCCTCCCCATAACCTAAATTAACTGTTGGATAAACCCAGAGTGAGAACTATTCACTGGAAACAACCCTTAGGCTGCGGGATCAGGCACCTGCTGCTGGGGCCTGTGGAGGAATCAACCTTGCGCATTGTGTTCAGGCGGGCACGAGACAGCACTTGGGATTGTTCACCTGCAGAGTTGGGACCGGCCACCATACCTGAGCCGCAGATGCGCTAGTCCCTAGGGTGTGCCTGCCTACATCCTCAGGATGGATTGTGGTCAAGCCGTAGGGCTAGTTCAGGAGGATCCCAGAACGGTGTTCGGTTACGCCTCAGAATACTTGGGGGTGGTTCTCAGGTGCTTGTCAAAAGCAATTCTATTCTGTGTTTGTGTCGCTACTGTGTATCCCCACTATTCGGCCCTCAGAGATGGGGAACCAAACGAGACTGAGGACCAACTTCCCACAACCCCGAGGCTGTTTCTCGGCTAACATCCTCAGGATGTGTACCACCTATGGCCGTGTAGAATGGTTCTCGATATTCGACCGATATCTCTTATTCTTTCCCTGAATCCTTATATCAGACAGACCAGCGTTCAAATGTCAACACGTCAGGCCCAGTGGCTACGGTGGAGTCAGGCTATGTTTATTTCATCAGTCACTTGGACAGCGAACTATGATGTACTCAATGTTTTAGTGGATAGTTGATCTATTTTCACTAATGCTAAGAGCTGCTGTTTTGGCTCATCTCCCAACTGTGCTATCTCAAACGATTCTAGGGGATCATCAAGAATGTTCCGCCAGTCCTCGGTGCTTCGCTTTTGGTATATTGCCACTTGCTTCATGAGGCAACAACCCTTGCGGCCGTGCGGGCTTGGTGTGGAGATAACATTGCTTCTCCAGACAATGCCGGATCTCATGTCATGTGTTTTCCTTCATTTCTTCTGATGTGCCTCCAGGCATACTTACTTAAGTATTACTGACACGGTTGACACTGCTTGCTGCCGTGCATCCCGTGCGTATACAATGAGCACTGTAGGTCGTTGGTGTTACACTGGCTGGCTGGCGTCGTCGGCGTCGTGGGGCGGGGCACGGCGGTGACGGCAGCAAGGAGTGGGAGCATGGCGAAGAGAGCAACAGTGGAGGCGCGAACAAACATGTTTGGAATTGAAGTGAGTTTGGATGTGGGTCTTTGTTATTCGACTGATCTCTCCCGTCGCTTCCCTGGGTCCTTATACTAGACAGGCTGGTATCTAAATGTCAGGTTCGGCGGCTGCGTTCTTCCTATGTTTATTTCATCGGTCACTTGGACAGCGAACTAGTATGGTGTACTCATTTTAGTGGACAGTTAATCTGTCTTCACTAAAAGCTGCCATCATCGGCTTATCCTTGCCTCGACCGTGCATGGCTTTCATCGATCAATGTTTTTCCGGACACAAGGTGATGCCACATGACTTACTGATAATCCTAAATACCTCGGTTTTGGTATTTTGCCACTTGCTTCATGATGCAACAACCCCTGCGAGCTTGACGCGGAGATTACACTGTTTCTCCAGACAGCGCTGGATCACATGCCATGCGTTTTCCTCCTTCCCTTCTGATGTGCCACCAGACATATTAGCGACACTGAGCTGGACATGGTTGAACCATCGCTCTCTGCATGCATCCCATCCAATGGGGCCAGTCATTGATTCTCAGAAATACCCAGTCAGCAATACGCGAACCACCTTTGAACGTGAGAAAATAGTTTGTGCAATGGTCAATAAGGGTGGCAGACCTGCGACCAGTGGAGTGCAAAAGCGTCGCGTTCCTGGTCGCATATATTTGAAAGCCATCTGAGGCGCACATAAAAAATGAAGATGACATGTTATTTCGTCTTGAAGGCGATAGAAAGCCTGTCGTATATCGAGATGAGTCGATGCACAAACCCTGAACTGGCGAACAAGCATCAACATCATGAACTCTAGATTAAATGAGGCGTATGGCATATACTTGATCATCCACCTGAACTCACTTCAATTCCAAACAACCGCTCCGGAGGTCATTTGTTGTCGTCACCCGCATACGCTGATACACCTCGCAGTCCTCTAGGGATCGACCTTGCTTCTCACACTTCTGAGCGCCCCTGGTAGTTCCGGTTCGGAGGTGAGCGAATTCACAGCTGGGGCGTGGGTACTGATTCGAGTAGTATGATCGGAAACATGAGCTTACCTACCTATGGTCGGGTGTCCGCTTTTAGGTGCATTCTCGCGGTTGAGTGAACGGTCCGAGTAGCGTTCAAAGAGCCGTCGGTGCCGGAAAGTATGGAGCGTTGTCATGATCATGATACCGTATCACTGAGATCGACCTGCGCTCAAATCCGAGCTCGAACCCTCAAGTTTCAAGTGTTGAACGGTGTTCTAATTCCTGGTTTCCGGGTCGAGAAGGCGGGTATCTATGGCTAGTATTCAATTCCAGGTATCGACACGGAACCCCGACATGATCTTGAGGTCAAAAGACGCTTAGCGGTTTCGACGTTCGAGGCCAATTCATAAATTCACGGTGGTCTTGCCAATTCGGGTTCAGGAATTTTGGCTATGTAACTTTGTAAGCCATTTTTGTTGTGCATGTGCCCCACATCCAAACACCCCATTCCGGATTCAACATCGTGGATAACTTCATTGGTTGCGGACGCCTTGGATCACAATGAATCTCTTCTTGAGGCAGTGTCCACATCTGTGAAAAATGCAACTACTGACGAATCTTGGTGCATGATGATGGGTCGGATTTCTGGCAACCACGTTGATCATCCCACCATTTGGTCTGAAGCGTCCCCCACAGTCAAACTATACAATCCTCTAGTTGCTTCCCGCCGAACACAGATTCTCTTCACCCATCAACCCGAAAGCTAAAATCCCACTTGTTTCACCAGTGGCTGGTTAAGAGGCGACAAGTATCTGTGTCTCTTTGCTGAAATGTCCCGAGATGCTGGTCCACGGACTTGTGCTCTCGTATCAACTATCCTTCCAGAAAACTGAACACGTGGGTAATGTTCTTCATTGCTCCTATAGGCTATCGCACATCACTAAACGCGGTGGTACCGTCCCACACATTCGCCCGCTACTTCCAACTTCCCCGTTTGTGCAGCCTATCTGCTGCCTATCCGTTGGGAGTCCCCTGGGTCCTGAATCAAGCTCCAGTACCACTTGCGCTGGTTCCTGTACTATAAATTGAGGGTTTTCTTGCTCCAACAATGAATGTGAGTTTTGTACGATCTTGTTACACGCTAGGCTCGGTTGCATTCAGTGCTTATGGGTTCATATAGCTTTATAGAGTCGTGCTTGTTGGGGATACTCGCCGTTTACCAGCCTTAATTTACCAAGATAGTATCATCGGGTGCTGCATATATTTGGGATGATACATTCAGTGAGATGTGTAGGCTCCCTGATCTCTCCAGTTAGGCGGAACCCTAGCAGCAACAGAAAGCGGGAGAATCGTGAAATCGCTGGCTTGGGCCATGGACGTGCGACTAGTAGCACAATTGAATGAATACAAAAAACCTGAAATTGTCACAGTGGGTGACCGTCCAGTGCTCGCGCCTTCCCAGTGGGTAGGTTATTGAGGCTGTGATAAAGGAAGCACAATTGCAACTTGATGCGGCTAAATGTATCTAAGTATGCTACGTACACGGCGCCAAACCACATCCGTCTGGGTCCCTCGATCATGCTCACATGTGTGTGGAGCAATTGCTCCACAAGCTGAAGGTCTAAGAATTCAATATTCACGGATCATTCCAATCACCAATAAAAAAACGCGCTCAGGTGGGGATACGTAGGTGATACCGCTAGATGGGACATTCCGTAACTGCTCAGCGGCAGGTGCCATCTCGTCACAAGTCCTGTCAAAAAATTTCCTGGGATGCAACATTGCAAGAAAAACATAGAACCCTCAATCGATGTGATCGTAATAACCCAAACTGTGCGCTCCAACCGATCACACATACAAAAAGACAAAGAGTGACCGGAGATATGGCGCCTGATCATGCTCACACTTAAACCCTATCATTAAAATAGCCCAAGGGTTCGGAAGGAGTTGACCAAGATATCTTTGTGGTTCGAGTTGGGAAAGCAACTTGGAAATACCACCTCCATATTGTTAGCATTAGATGGGCGTCACCAAGGACAGAAACCGTCCGTCGTGGTCCATGCAAGAGGATTAACGGCACAGCTGTTGGAAGGGATGTGAATACACACAGTAGCATGAACGGAATACTGCTGGAAATAAATGCTCCAACGTCTACAGGGGCATGGGCTTTGACAGGGATTTCAAGAGGAGATTAACTCAAGGTCATGGAATCACATTACAACCAGCCAACGCACACCACCAAATCTTCCGTCTCCGCCGTCCCTGTATACCATGGCCAAATGAGAATGGACTCTCAAACTAAGTCAAGTTGGAAAACATGTCGGCAGGTGCAATCCGGTGGTGGACACTTGGCCCGGATGGTCCGCCCATCAGGATCGGCTCGTCGAATTGACGTCGATACACCTGCAGGGTCTCAATGATCCCAACTACACCTGCCAGAACGTCGATGGAATATTCGAGGAAGGTGGGCTCAGAGGCAGCATACCTATGACGAGTTGAATCTGCCGTTACTAGGTGCCGTGTACTTTTGAAATTCCCGGTATAAAAGCTGAAGCAACACACCAGGAGTTATCAGTCAAATCCCAACCAGCACTCGACTACCCACCAAGCTCAATTCTTCTCTAAACATGTTCACTCGTGCCTCCACCATTGCGCTGTTCGCTGTGCTCCCGCTCCTTGCGGCCGCCACCGCCGTGCCCCGCACGACGACCCCGACGACGCCAGCGAGCCAGTGCAACACCGGCAACCTGCAGTGCTGCAATTCTGCCCAAGAGGTGACTTCCTCACCTCGATGTCCTGTCCGACCCGTGCTGACGCGTCCCACAGTCCTCCAACCTTAGTGGGGGATTGACAGCACTCCTTGGTCTCCTCCACGTCGTCGTCGGTGACCTGACTGGCCAGGTCGGAGGTAACGACATCGATATCTCATGATTCTCTTTCTGTTGCTCACTGCCATGGGACTAGTTACCTGCTCCCCGATCAGCGTTGGCGGTATCGGTGGAAACTCTTGGTAAGCGCACTGTCCCCCAGACGCGTGGGCCGCTTATTCAATTATGAATTACACACAGCTCCGCCCAACCGGTCTGCTGCTCCAACAACACTTTCGTGAGTGTTTGCTCAAGCATGAGTGTGGACGCGGGCTTATCTTAATTGATTTCCAGAATGGTGTTGTTGCAGTGGGCTGCACCCCCGTCAACATCAATCTCTAGACGCGCCCACGCTTTCGGATCAACAAATGATGGAGGATCTGAGGAGTGGAATAAATATATAGTAATCATCATAGCCCAAGTCTCAGAATCTATATCGACATTCCTACCTCATTGCTTCAGCGTTGCGACTCAACTAAGATTGACCTCACGCAAGTGAGAGGATCACATTTGAGATGACGCTGTCACCAGTGACTCGATTGTGATGGGAGAACGGTATCTGCAGACAATCACATACTACCAGGAAACATTCAACTTGAAGTTTGACTGGTAGTTCGGATACAACTCACCTAACCACAGCCATCGTGTTGTCGCCCTTGCGGTGGGTACACACCCGTCACTACGACAATACGTGATCTGAGGAACAGGAGTCGCGTTCAGGGGGGGGTAGGACATTGCTGTGAATGGTTTACGTTACTGGTGGGTTACATGAAATGGGAGAACTCAGCAATGATGCGATGTTGATGTGATGATGACATATGTTCCCGTGTTGATCTACGTTCAAGTCCGAGGCCATTGCTGGCTATGACAACACAAAACAACCTCATGTTAGATTCTGGACGATGTTTTTGAAATTCAGAGTCCGACTCCCTGTCACACTTGGATAGGGAGGTTGAATGATGTGACCAACCGATTCACAAGGGTTTGCTACCGTGGAAGTTTGGAACTTGAAGAAGGGGATCTTGTGCCACTGAGGTCAGTGATGATCTTTGATGGTCTGATTCGACTGAGTATGTCGCGTGTTTGCTGTGCGTGGCTCTCGCGTCCAGACACTATCGCGATCCACCCCAAACAAGTGACGAATGTCGTGTCGTACAGTGTACCACACGATGCAGCTTGATATCACGTACAAGTACCATAAGTCTTGCGCTTGCACCACCAACGTTGTATAGGGCGGCCAAGTTGCACACCACAGGCCACCCAATTTCTGCGAAATGGTGTCGCGGTGGATAAAGAAGCTTACATTGACGACAACATTGTGGCAGTGCGCTAGGGTACGCATATGTTCCCGGACAGCCCCCATCAATCGACCAGCAATTTGGGATGTTCGATTCAATCCAGCCGACTTGAATAGAAGACATCAACTCGATCTCCACACGCGGGATTGATTCCCCGCCCAACCCCATTCCAACTAACGCCCAAATGTCACCAATTAGGAATGTCTTGGAGGGCTTTTGGTTTGCCGGCCCTGTACCACTGCGTCACGGTTCTGTCAGAATTCCCAGATGTTATAGTTGTCCTATGGATATGCACGAAAGACACACGAATGTCGCAAATGTCACCGGAAAAAGATGCTCCAACGTCCATCTTCAGGGCGGGCTTTTTATGGCTAGTATATCGGACCCGGGGTTTGGTGGAAGGCCAACACATGGTCATCGAATCAAATCGCAATCAGTCTTCTCATCCCTGTGTCCACGACCAGAAGAGAACAACCGGAATGCAAAACGCGGCGAAGTGGGCACCTGGCCCGGATGGTCCCCCACCAAACCGGCTCGTAGAATCGACGTTGATATGATTACAGGGTCCATGATCCCAACAATAGCATGAGACCTGTGGCCTGTCAGAACGTTGGTGGGATATTCGAAGAAAGTAGAGACAAAACAACACCTATGATGAGCTGAATCTATGATTATTGGGTACCGTGTACTCCGAGAATCAAACATACGGAGTCTCAGTATAAGCGACGCGTCGAAAGGACGGATAACATCAGACTAGCACTCGGCTACCCACCAAACTCGATTTTAGATATGTTCGCTCGCATCTCCACCATTGCTCTCTTCGCCATGCTCCCGCTCCTTGCTGCCGCCACCACACCACGACGCCGACAACGCCAGCGAGCCAGTGCATCATTGGCAACGGCAACTTGGAGTGCTGAAATTCTACCCAAGAGGTAAATTCTTCATTAGTATCCCGTCCGACCCGTGCTGACGCGTCATGTAGTCCTCCAGCTTTGATGCAAGGTTGAGATCACTTCTTGCTCTCCTCGGCGTTGATATCGGTGACCTGACTGGCGAGATCGGGGGTAATGGCACCCATATCTCATGAACCCTTTCCATTGCTCACGGCGAAGTAGTTGACTGCTCACCCATCACCGTCATTGGGATTGCTGAAAAATCTTGGTAAGCGCTGTCCCTGGCGCGCAGACAATTTATTTGATTCCACACAGTTCCGCTCAGCCGGTTTGCTGCTCTGACAATTCCTTCGTGAGTGTTCGTTCGATAAGGACTGTGAACGACTCACCTTGACTCGTTAAAGCATGGTGCTGTCGCCCTAAACTGCACCCCCGCCAACCTCGCTCTCTAGATGGGAGTCAATTTGAGAAGCCGGATAAACATGTACTAAGCAGTTATCCGCCCACCTGGGCCTCAATCCATGTGAACATTCTACCTCTTCCCTCGAGCGTGCTTGAAAATCTTGATCCCAACGCGATTATGAGTGTCAGAAATAATATTTGGGATACGGGCTGAACGGAGAATGTTGATGGCTCCAATGTCATACCCTGGCATATCCGGAGGCTAAAGAGGGGTTACTAACGTGACCCAGACCGCTTCACAATGACTGGGCGCTGCGAGCCTGCAACGTTTTGGATGGAGGACTGGGCAAATCCGCTCTTGTTATGTATGGGCCTTACATCCACACAAACATCAATAACTGTGTTCAATCCCAATCGGACGCTACTTATTTGAAAGATTCCAAGTTTCTCCCGATGGCTAAAGATCTTATGGGCATATGTGCGGCCTAGCCCCAGGTTTGCACATGGCCCGCCCACCCGGAACCCACGGTTCAAGGAAAAGACCCCATGTCGTCGACTCGGCTGTAGTGGATTGGCACGAACCCTATGTGTATATACATATATATCCGGGAAAGCACTGGCAGCGGGCTCATTGCCAGCCCGAGCTTGGCCGCGGATACGCGCTGATACAAAAATGGATACGGATACTCTGCCTTTGCAAATGGGGTGTGATGAACGAAGCATACACCGGGGTACGTAACTTATGTGTCGGACAATTTCACTGCCGCGATAACCAACAAAATCAGGCAGTTGGAGTTGTTAGGGTCGGTTCAGATCTCAATGAAAGATGGCAGCGAGATCTCCACACGCGAAATTGGCTCCCCGCCAGCCCCATGCAGACGGTCGTGCGCCAAGGAACGGACAATGGCTGAATGTCAGAGGTTTCTTTTGGGGCACTGTCGTTTGGGTGGTCAGCGGACTGCAAAGGACACTCCAAATGTCACGATCATCTCTTCGGGCCTTTACAGCGGCGAATGTTTATATCCATATGTGGCTATGACGCTAAACCTTCATTCATTTCGGAAGTGCAACCTCCCATCCCCAGTTCCTTCCCTGAATATCGCGGTCAAATAAGGATTTCTCAAACTGAGCCAAATTGAAAACACGCCTGCAAGCGCAATTCGGTGGTGGGCGCTTGGCCGAGATGTTCCACCCACCAGGATCGGCTCGTCGAATTGACATCGATACACCTGCAGGGTCCCAATGATCCCAACTACACCTGTCAGAACGTTGTGGAATATTCGAAAAAAGTGGAGACGACGCGACATCTATGACGATTCGAATCTCCGATTATCGTACACCGTGTACTTTAAAAAAATTGATCATATGGGGCGGAATTTCTAGTATAAAAGACAGAACGAAACACCAGAGAACGTCAGTCAAGTACCAACCAGCACTTAACTACCCACCAAGCTCACTTCTGTTCCAAACATGTTCGCTCGCACCTCCATCGTTGCCCTCATCGCCATGCTCCCACTCCTCGCTGCCGCCACCGCCGTGCCCCGCACGACGACCCCGACGACACCAGCGAGCCAGTGCAACACCGGCGACCTGCAGTGCTGCAATTCCGCCCAAGAGGTGACTGCCTCACCTCGATGTCCCGTCCGATCCGTGCTGACGCGTCCCGCAGTCCTCCAACCTGAGTAATCCAGTGACAACACTCCTTGGTCTCCTCGGCGTCGTCGTCGGTGGCCTCACTGGCCAGGTCGGATGTAATGTCATCTCTTTCATGATTCTCTTCCGCTGCTCACTGGCGCGGAACCAGCTACTTGCTCCCCGATCAGCGTCATCGGGATCAGTGGAAATTCTTGGTGAGCGCGCTGCCTCCCAGACGCACAGAATGGCTTGTTCAACTGTGAATTACACAGCTCCGCTCAACCAGTCTGCTGCTCCAACAATTCCTTCGTGAGTGTTCGCTCGACAACGACCGCGGACACCGGCTCACCTTGATCAATTTACAGAATGGCCTTGTCGCCTTGGGTTGCACCCCCGTCAACCTCAATCTCTGAACGCGCCCAGGATCCAGCAGGCGATGGTGGGATGTCTGAGAAGCAGAATGGATACGTAGCAGTTGTCGTATAACCCGAATCTCAGAATCCATATGGACAATGAATGCTATGAGTCTATGATTTTGTTCCTGTGGAATTGAGCATCGGAAATCATATGCAAGATTGTGGCCAAGAGCTGCCTCCAGCAGCTCCAGCATGTTGCCGCTCTTGGGTATCTTCTACGAAACAAGAATCGCGTGCCATCGCCGCCAAGAACTTTCAATAGATGATAACATGGAGTGAGTTCCAGCCACTACTTTGGTGCTGGCGCGTTGATGATACGATGTTCAAATCTGAGCCGGTGTGGCAGCTTTGTGTCGGTGGGGGTGTTGATAAAATTCCACTTTTCCTTGGATGGGAGATTGGCTCGTTGGGTTACCCTGACAGGTGGCTGTATTCGAGGATCAAATTCAGGTCTCAGATCTCAGATCCCAGCAGTCAGGGCCGCGGCAATGTGACTTGTTGATGTCCCATCCGACCTATGCTGATGCGTGCTGCAGGCATCCAATCTTGATTGGGGACTGAAAAGCCATCAGCAAAATGTCCCGACTCTTGCAATCATAATACATTAGCTTAGCGTCGGCTCACAACC